>JNEK01001467.1:0-88320 GCA_000697295.1 Mucor indicus B7402 | reverse complement strand
AAGCCTTTCAAAAAAAAAAAAAAAAAAAAAAAATAAATTGAAAGACAAATAAATGCGGCAACAACCCTTTGCTCTAGAAGCTCAACAATGATCTTGCACAAAACATAAGTAATTTATTTCCTCTGGTATTCCTCCCTCACTTTCCAATTTTCAAACTGCAGAGTGCCACCTCTTGTGTCTATGTCTCCAATAGCTATTATGTCTCCGTCATCGGCTTCACCAGCTTCATTTATAGAAAGTAAAAAGCTCGATTTTATTTCATATGTGACAATTTATTTTCTTTTGTGATTATAAAACCTGCAACTCCTGCTTTTCTCACATTTTCTCTTTGGATCTTGTTATTGTATACTTACCAAACAATTAGATAAACTGAGTGTATTATTTTATATCTTTAATATTATATCTTATCCAAATTATGTTTTTAACTTGAATATCATCAATTATATATACCTATACACTCAATTGTCTGGAATTTAATTTCTGTCATGCAAAAAAAAAGTTAGATAGATAGATATCTATTTTGACATGAAAGTCAAGTCACATTGTCCAATCAAGTGAAGTAACTATTTTTTTTTATAAAAAATAGTGTGTAATCAACTATTCGCATTTTAACTGATTCTGTCAAACACGCGTAAAATACAGTAATTATGATGGAAATACAAACAAAGGAACCAAAGAGCCCCACAAAATTCATCAAGAAAAAATTTGGAAAGCTTCAGTTATTTTGAGTTTTGTAAAACATTTACCGTCTTGTTCAAAGACGAACAAGAGTACCCAAGAGTATTAAAAAGAATTCTTGAGTCGATTACTATTGGAAAATCAAACTCGAGAATAATGAAGAGGAAAGTTATAAAAATCTTGAGTGACTTTGATGTATATTTTACTTTGGTATAGTATTGCACATGTAGTTATACAGCATATAATTATACACTCAGTATATGGAATCTGGTCAAAGACGACGAAAATGTCAGTGCGCTTTTTTTACGAAAAAAAATTCAGAATAGCAGCAACTGAAAAAGCTATAAGAGAAAACATCTTCATCCAAAACGTTGGATCAAGGTCTTCAAAGGTATAATGTCTATCATCCAATTGTGGATTTAACCTGTTGACCAAGTTACATAAGTTTGCTTTTCAAAAATATTCCAATCTTTGTCCTCTCTTAATCTCTTGGCCCTCTTTCCTCTTGCTTCTTACAATAATCTGTTATACGAGTCAAAGTTCTCAACTGAAAAGGAGTAGTAGCTTCTTCATTCCAGTCCATAGCATTTTTCCTTGCTCATCGACCATTTTACCTTGACCATGTTCATAAAAAAAAAAAAAAAAAAAAAAAAAAAAAACGAGTAGTCATTTTATTTCTCGTTTGATTTATTTAAAAAAAGCGAAATTTGAGAAAACGAAATCCGCCCTTTGGAAAATTATTTCATCCACCACCCTTTTATTTAAAAAACCGCCCTTTGGCGTTGGAACGACTGTACATACATATATAGATATATGTCTATATGTGTTTGTATGTGTGGCTCAGGCCACTGTCATCATAATTGCAAATAGAAGCTCATTTAAGGTTTCAAAAAGAAAACAAGCACCATATATATTAAACATGTGGCTCAAAAAGTAGTAAGTATATATTTCTCTTCTGGTTGATGCATACGATAGTATCAACAACTTCTTTAAAACAACAACCTCAATATCATAGGCATAAACTGCATGAACGAGGGGGGGGGGGGGAGAGAAAATAGAAAGATCGAATTATAATTAGTGACCTTTGAATTAAAGTTTTACATTGTTTGTCTGAAATTCAAAGCTATAAAAAGTCAAGGTTCTTCTTTGGCTGTAAGTTAGTCTACTTCACTTTGATATATATATATAGTTCTTTCTAGAAAAAAATAACAAAAATAATAATAAATTACCTTATTTATCATAGATTCAGACAACAGTTTTTACTCTACAGCAAATGTTTGATTGGTGAATTTACTTTTTTTTTTGTATCACTTTCTCGAACCACCATCTTTATCAAAACATAGGGATGAAAGTTAAAAAAGGAAACAAAAACTTTTTATTGTTGCACAAAAAACTGATATAAATATAACCTTTTTTTTTTTTTTTCATAACCCTTCTTCTCTTCTTTAACTAGAGTTATATAAAAATGAAGTCCGTAATTGCTGCCATTGCTGCCATTGCCGCCTCTGTTGTTTCTGCTCAAACTATTGTCACAAGCCAACCCTCTACTAACCAAGTCCTCACTGCTGGTACCACTACTCCCATTGTTTGGAACCCTGTTGCTGGAACTATTTCCACCATCGATCTTCGCAAGGGTGACGCCTCTGCTCTTACTTATGTCCAAAACATTGCCTCAAATGTAGATGCTTCTAAGGGTTCTTACTCTTGGACTATTGATGCTTCTCTTGCTGCCGGTACCGATTGTAAGTAGCTACTTTTTTATTGTATTAAGTGTAAGTACTTAAATTCATAAATGCTAGATGCTCTCTCATTCGGTCAAAGCCCTAACGTCAGTTATACTCCTTTCTTCACTATCAATGCTGCTTCTGGTAACAGTAAGTAACATTCTTCTTTGTTAGAGTATTCAGATTTCTTATGGATTATGTTATAGGCTCTGCTGCTGTCTCTTCTGTAGCTTCTAGCACTTCATCTGTCGCCAGCGTTTCCTCCGTTGCTGTCACTTCTTCCTCTGTAGCTCCCACCACTACATCTTCTGTTGCTGCTTCCACCACCTCTGCCGCTGCTGCTTCTTCTTCTGCTGCTGCTTCTTCTTCTGCTGCCCCTGCAACTTCCCACACCTCCTCTGCTAACAAGAACGTTGCCGCTGTTGGTGTTGCCGCTGTTGCTGGTGCCGTCGTTGCTGCTTTGATCTAAGCAAAATACTCTTTTTTCCCTTCTCTAGTTAATATATAATGCTTTTAATTCTACATCTGTTTAACAAAAAAAATAAATAAATAAATAAATAATAATCTTGTAATTGTATCAACACATGACACAATTGGTAATAGAGATACTTTAGGTTTTATGTGGGTGCATTCTGATAGAGAAGTATCTTGTTACACAAATTTCATATGGGAAAACCCCAATTCAGCGTTTAAAAGAATTGTCCTTCACCAAAGAAGTATTAACATATGATAAAAACACACTACTATACAATAGTCATGCTCAAGTAAAGGATTGAATCTCTTTTAATTTCACGTATAAGGATACGAAATGGGAAAAATATATTAAATTGCAGGTAAAAATTATGTCATTTGCCGGTTACACATGTAAACCAGCGGTTTAACCCGCGTTTTATTGTAATAGGTTACAAGATATTCTATATAGAGTATCAAAAATGAGACGAAATAATTTATTTTGCAAGACAAAGCATATTTGAGACTATGCACGTTTTATTGTGTGATTACCTCTCTGTTGGTACAGCTTTCCCAGAAGACCCCCCTGAGCGTCTAATCCGACCTTGAAAATTGCTGACTGTAATTGTCTGGCAGTATTAAGTGACACGAGGCGGAAGCCTATTCTCCATCTGTAAAGGTATCTTAATATTACTATGATCCTCTTTTGTAGAAGGCAAGAAAAGAAGTGCAGTGCCGAAAATAAAGGATTATGACCCCTGATTTTTATAACTTCTACAAAAGAGCAGAAAGAATGAAGAGGCTGTTCCTGAAATGGAGCATATTGCTGAAGCCTAGTTATAACCTAAACTGTGAATTGAATATCCATAAAAAAAGGGGGGGGGTGCGCTATAACGCCAGAATAAGTAGAAATAGCTGTCTATCGACTATATTAAATACTATTGTAAGAAAAAACTCTTGGCCAAGTGAACATACCTTAGTCTGGGTGTTCAACTACATGGCAAATGTTAGTTACTGAAGAAGCAAAAAATTTTTACTAGAATCTGTTGACACAGCGTTTAACCATTAATACAACATATCGCAACAAATCAAAGAAATAAAAGCAAAAGTACAATACGCGAAAAGCATAACTATATGAGAAAGATTGGTAAGGGTCATCGATACAGGATATTTTAGTTTCTAAAGAATCTTCTTGCGTCCTGTTGCTCAGTCCTTCGAGAAATGGGGCGATCTTCCTGTAATCCCAAACGCTATATTTCGTTATTTGGGAAAAATAGCCTAATTGGAACGTAGGACAGGTAAGTTATTTGCTAATGCAAAGTAACATGTAATATACACAAAAAAGTTACACTGCTGTGCTAGTTAAGAAATTATCTGCAAAATGACTCTATGTAATTTACACATTGTGTGATCGATTGGGGGTATAAATAGCCATATAACACAGACGGTAATAATAAAGATCTACAGGCATACAATATGTATGATATATATCAATAGCTTTGAAAGAAAGTTTGCCTTTCATTTATTGTCTAAAAAGTAAAGTGCCTTTGTTACATTAAAAGCAGTATTAGTATTACCATGGCGAAATATCAATCAAATAATAGCAACATCTGCTACAATAAGCATCGATCGTTTAGGAAGCACATAATGAAATGATAGCACTCGTCTTACATCCATAACTGTCCTATTTCTTCCCATAAATTTCAGCACGAGACAGGTTTACTGTTTTTTTCTATTCTTACACCTTTTTTAAACAAACTTGCATAACGCACTAAAAAGTTCTCTTAGGATTTAAAGACGGCCACATACCAAATGGAATTGAGCGTCGTTTAATTCCCAGCTCTCTCACATAGGTGAAGCATACTAGCAATACTAATGATTTCCAAAAACCCTTTTCGACTGTTCCTTTGTATATCCAGAAAGGGATCCAATAATTGCTGATAAAGTGTGGCCAGCTGTGAAAAGCTTAAATGCGTCTAACCTGTCGAATTCTCGTAAAAAGGAGCTCTGTTATCACATGTACTATTCTTTTAATAGTAGAATCTGTTTTCATCAATCGTTTATTGTAGTCATGAGATCACATTAAAAATTGCTTGTGTAGTTTTGAAAATGATCCATGAATTGGCGTTGAAGCTTCAGGTCTGCAAAGTGAAGTAAGAATCAAAAAAAAAAAAACATTTTGCAAACTCCAAACTGTCAGCGTCAATTTTTATTTCAAAAGCATGTTTTAGTTATCTACACCTTGTATCAGAGTAATATTATCGCCCTTTAATAAAACTCGGCCTATTGTACATGGCGTTAATCAATCGAAATGACTTGATTGTGTGTTCTAAACATTACCAACTTTAACTCGCGTGTTGTTTTTGACATCAACTTCTTCACTGTTGTCAAGAACCAAGTTCATGAATTCGTCGAAACCCTATAAAAGCAACGACGCGTTAATTAAAGCGACCTTATTGATTGACCATACATACAATAATTTGTCCTTCGATTCTTAAATCAGTCTTATCAAATAACCAGATTTGTACTCTTGATTTCTAAAGAATGGGTAGCTTTAGTAAAAAGCAAGATTGCATCTACATTTTATATGTTTACGTTTTGAAGATATCTGAAAATCAGATTCTAAGTTGAAAGCTATGTTAGTGCCATTGTAAAAGAAGAGAAAAAAAAGAGACAGCCGTGCTTACAATAGGTTGGACCATAATCTTCTGAACCTTGGACGACATTTTTCTTTTAGCTTGTTTTGTTGTATATGTAAAAAGGTTTTTTTTTTTTTTTTTTTTAGAAAAAAAAAGAAGTCCTCCTTTCAAAGGCTGTAGTACAATTATCCAGGTCCAATGGAATTTTTTTTTTTTTGGCAAACTTCATTCTGATTTTTAGTGATGAACGAATATCTGAGGATTACAGAAAAGGCCATAAGTAGAAAGATGTTTGTGTATTAAGGACTATATACCTAGCTATCCATCAATATAATCACCATCTTTGCTGATGCTTTTAGTAGCATCAAGAAACTAATATATTCATATAATTCTGCAGCAAACATCATTAATTTTGATCAAGCAGACATTTTTTAAGATATTGCACGCAAGTATGAAGGTCCACATGCCAAAAAGTTGTGTGTTTAAATATATGTATCTTCAAATAGAACTGCTTTGAGGAAAATAGTCTATAAAAGAACTTCAACGCGACTCGAATCAAATAGAGTCAACAATAAAGATTTCTAAGAGTCCAATCATGTTACCACTCTGAAAAATCGCGTAATACTTTTAAAGGAATTCTACAAGCAAAGGTGTTTTTCAAAAAGAAAAAAACTGTCATTTTATGTAGGTATCCTACCAGCTTTCGCTAACTGTTAAATGAGCCCTTCTTATTTCAAACTACTATTTATAGAAAGTAATATAGTGTCAAGTGTGTCTAATCAAACTCTATTAATTTTATACATTGGTCTAAATTGTTAATCAGGGGCAGCAGAGTCTTATGTTATGGCCTAACACTGCATCTTTCATTGTCACAGCCAAAAACTCACATGTGACTACTGTTTTGAAACTGGGCGGCGCTTCATAATTTTTTTTTTTTTTGAAAGGGGGCCCTACCCCATACACTTCAGAGTGTCGAAAGGCATTTTTTCCCCCTTCAATATCAACTTCTACAATCACGATAATGTCGATGAGTTTGTTTACAAAATCAGTTTTTGGTGGTAAACTTGTCGCCTCTAACAGCGCCATGCGTTCCATTATTGCAGCTGCTTTTCACACCTCTCACATGTCAGCTCAAGCAACCCCTGCCACCACACAATGGACACCCGATTCAGTTCGTACAGGTGTCATTGCTAAAAAGAAGGGTATGACTTCTGTGTGGAGTGAAAGTGGTGTACGTATGCCTGTCACAGTCTTACAGGTAACTTGACCTTTTTAGCACTCTTTGATCTATTGATTCCAATTATTATGTCCTAGTTGGAAGATGTTGTTGTTACTGATGTTCGTACAGAGGAAAAGCATGGTTATGATGCAGTGCAAGTTGGATGCTCATTAAAAAAAGAAAAGAACGCTCCCAAACCTTTGATTGAACATTTTAAAAAATTAGGCGTCGAACTTCGTCAAAAGTTATATGAATTTAGAGTTACTAAAGATGCCATGTTACCCATCGGCACTGAATTGACAGCCGAACATTTTGTGACTGGACAATATGTAGATGTTACAGCGCCTTCGTAAGTACTTTGGAGAAAAAAGTTGTATACAGATAATTGAATAATGCGATTAGAATTGGTAAAGGTTTCGCTGGTGTTATGAAAAGATGGAACTTTAAAGGTCTTCCTGCATCTCACGGTGTTTCCTTAACACATCGTTCTGGTGGTTCAACAGGTCAGCGTAAGGTAAACAATCTCTGACTTATATAAAAAAAAAAAAAAAGAATAAGTATATTGATAGTTTGAAATAGTGGCCTAGTAAAGTTTTTAAGGGTAAGAAGATGGCTGGTCGTCTTGGTGGTGAGAATGTTACAGTTCAAAGTTTGAAAGTTATCAAGGTCGATCCCGAATTAAACTTACTTTATGTTAAAGGTTCAGTTCCCGGCTTTGACGATCAATTTGTAAAAGTTAAAGATGCCGTCAAATTACGTGGGGAAAAGCTATTCCCTAAAGAATCTATTCCACCACCCTTCCCTACTGTCAGTAAATAAGCCTTTCCTTTAAATTTTGTCGTATAAATAATGCAAAACAATAAAAAATGTAGAATAGAAGATGTAATGTTTATTTAATACATATACCGTTTGGAGGGGATGCTACACCATTCTCTTTGTTTAATGGGGCGCTAGTAAAAAAGAACGTGTATACGTTGTCATTAGCACAGTCTTCTGCAAGGCCCTCCAAATAAAACATTTCACCAATAGGCATACCGAAACCACCCAAAAACGCAGAATCTAGTTAGCATGAAATTAGTATCACTCAATAATAAAGTTTGAAGGATAATAACTTACGGCATGATTTTCCCCAGTCTAGAGGAGGAAAAGCTTCGAAAGGGAAATTATCAGAAGCAACTGCAGCAAAATGATTATTCCAAACCCATTTGAAGGTGTCTTCACACGCTTTCACACCAGCACACTCAGGTTTCTTTAGATCCTTGATTTTTTCCTTTACCTTTTCACCTAATCGTTCAAAAGCCTCTATCCAACCAGTGCGAACCATCAAGATATCACCCGGCTGGAATGTGACGCCTTGATAGTCTGCCACTTGTTGCAGTTCTTCCACTGAAATTTCGTATCTTTCAAAAGGATCGTAAGAAGGATTGTTTTTGATTGCCCAACGAGCATAGTCAAGTAAAACGCCACGTCCAGCAATACCACGACGCGCCATGTGATGGATGGCAAGGCGACCGTTGGACTGAGGATTACCTCTAGCTACTTCCGAACAAGTAACGCCGTTATAGAATGTACCAGTTTTTAGATGAGCAACGTGACGAAGGCCATCCCATTGAGTCGAAGATTGCGTATTGAAGTTATCATAACAGTCATCAAACATGGTGTTGGCTTTAGTAAGTGGAAGGTAAGTATGTCCGATCTCTGATCTTCCAAAGAGAACAGGGTTGGGTTGTTCTAGTTTCCAATTGACTGGGAAGATGAGTCCTTTTTTAATACACTTGGATGCCTTTTTTTTTTTTTTACGCGAATTTAGTACAATACTAACATGTGTTTAAAATTATTTACATCAATGACTCTGTCTTCCGTTAACAGATTGAGTGTACCAAGATTATCCTGTTCACCCCAAACTCCCCATGCAGTGTGAGGAGGGTATTTAGGGTCAACAGGCAATTGATCGTAGGTAGGCAGTTGTTTTTGCGTCATCTTTATGTATGTCTTGTTTTTAAAAAACAGAAAAAAAAAAAAAAAAAAAGGCAGTAAAACTTAGAACATAGACTTCTTTAAATGTTTTTTTTTCGTGGGAAAACATATTAGAAACTGTGAGATATTTTATTTTATATTCTATTGAGAGTTTTCTTCTTGCGATGCAACTATCTCTTTGTATTTTGCTTGTTCCTCTTTTGGAATTTTTTCAAAGCATTTTTGCGTGTATTTATTTAACGTGAAAGCATTGATTTGCTCAGCACCATCACAGAGTTTCTTAAAAAGGTCGTCACAAATGATGATCCTTTTATCAGTTTCTGACTGAATTCCATGCTTTCTAATATACTCCCACATCTTTTTAACAGCTTGAGGACGAGAGCACTACCAAGCTTGTTAATTCAGATTATTGTATCTATTTCAATCATTGACTTACAAGGTTAGTGTTAATAATATCACTAAGAGGTGGTGACACTTTTAAAATTGGCCAATCAATCGGTTTTCTTTCTTTAGGCTCCTTCTTCTTTGTCACTGTTTTTTTTATAGTGGCTGGGGTTGATTTTTTAAGAACTTTGGTCGTGTCGGGTTTCTTATTTACAGTCTTCTTCACAACAGGAGGAGATGCCTCTCTGACAGGTTTTTGAAAATTCACAAAAATCTCCTCAATATAGCGATTGATTTCTTTTTTAATGGGCTCGAGTGAAGTCCCTGTTTGTTCTTCCAAAGTGCGACGTATTTTCTTTGTAGTAATTGTATTAAGATCCGATGCTTTCAAAATCTCTTTTTTATTTTAATCATTAATACATGCATCAAAAAAATAAAAGAACTTATTTATACCTTCGATATTTGCTTTATATTTCTCACACATTGTTACAATAGCAATCTACAAACTAATTCTTTATTCTTCGTGTAGAAAAAGAGGAGATGAATGGTTGATTTTTTTAAACGAGGAGGGGTTTGACTTTTTTTTTTTTTTTTTTGTTTTTTCAAAAACCACGCGTACTTCCAAATATATGCGCCCGAATGAATTCATTGTCCAAATTAAACTGTAGTACAGCATAAGATAGAGAAAATTTGATTGTTAGTGAAGTTTAAGTCTTTAGTTTCTACATTAAAGGGCTTAAGGTCCAGTATCAATGTAATAGCATGGCACACTAAAATTCAAAAAACATTCAGGGTCGCTATAGGAGAGTGTCCAAACTGCGTTGACATGGCAACGAACATTAGAGAAATCTACGAATGCAAGTTAATGATTGGTTGTAAGTTTTGGCTAAGGAGATAACAAGGAAGAAGGGAATTATGCAAATGTATCACAGTAACTGTAAATAGAAATAGATACGCAAACTGTAAGTTTGTTATACTGATGTATTTTTGCGGGACTATAAGTATAAGGTAAATTGTGGCACTCAAGAGACATATAAGCCGACAACATCCAATGTGAAGTCAAAATTTTTATTTGGTTGAAAAAGCCATATTTTAAGGCCGCATTTCCCCCTCTCTTTCTTTTTCTCTTTAGTTAACATCACAATAATAATGTTCATAAATCTGCCACCCGAAATCTTCAAGAAAATACTAAGTTTATTGTCTAAAAAAGACATTTATCGTCTACTTTGCGTCAGTAGAGCAGTGTATCAAGCAAGTCTAGCACACCTGTATTTTCACTTACATATGAAAGACTACACTTATACTCGTCAGCTTCAATGCGCTATCAAAAATAACACATTTTTAAACGAGATAACTCATAGACATACAAAGCGTTTAACACTTTATTCTAAACAACGTAGCAATTCCTGGCGAATCAATGATTTGCTGCAAATCTTTGGCAGTAATTCAAATATCACTCACCTTACATTCAATAATTATCACGAATTAACAACAAAAATGATATCTGAAGTGATTGCAATTCTACCTCATGTAACTCGTGTGGAATTTAAATATTGTCATATTGTTTACAGCCCCTTAACATATAATACCAAAAAATCATCCCTTCTTTATCCAAAACAAGCTACTACTGTCAATCAAGCCAACAACCGACACTTCAAATCCCTTTCCTTTACTTGGACGGATTTCACGCAAAAGGCAATCATTCCGTCTTTATACAGTCAAATAACTCATTTAGAATTGGGTCCCAACCGGAACAAGTACATAATGGTGAATGAATTAATGGCAAAATCCATAACAACATACTGTCCACATGTAACCCATCTTTCCATAACCCTGCCGCAAGTCTCTGAAACAACTTTATGTGATATTGTTGCATATTACGGGGCCCAGCTACAAGAGCTTTCCATCCGTTGTGAGAGTGACAAACTTCTGCATACGATTGCGTTGCACAGCAGGAATTTAAGGCATCTTGCGATCCGTGTATCACCGTCGGCTGAAAACGATAAAATTAGCGATCATCTTACAAACGTCATTCAGGAGTGCAGTAATCTGACAGAATTACAAGTTAGCTCATGTTTTCTCGAAGGTGATATACCTCTTGAAGTCTGGGAGTCAATCGCTATTCACTGTAAAGAGGCACCAACAATGTATACAAATGATATTATAAAGAAAGCTGAAATGATATCAATTAGTAAGAAAAGTGCAAATCGTCCTATAAAGCCAACGACTACGCACTTTGAAGATGCGTTCCCTTTATCGCACCATATCTGGTTTGATGCAGAGAATTTCGAGGACGTATTGCAGCAGAGATATCTTTATAATTTACTAAACGGAAACAAACAATGCAATAGTATGCAGGAAAAGCTTGTCATTTGCCATTCAGTTCTACAAAAGAGTTTGAAGCGGATAAACGAGTGTTCGGCTCAGCAATTACATTTATGACATTGATATGAGTGGAAATAAACTTTTCAATTTGTAAAAGCAATTTACGTAGTATTTTACATATAAAAGATATATTTTCTTTATGATTGTTGATAATAATATCCACTTGCATGTGCAAACTATACCCTATACCACCCTTTTACATACAAACACACAAAAAGTAACCCATAAACTAAATAAAAGCGTTTCATGCAGATTTTATTGTATTTTCTTTAATGACTATAGCACTGTCGATGGGTATTGGCTTTGGCTCGACCAGCATAGATCGTTTATATTGCTCCTATAGGGCGACTTCATAGTTAGCAAATGTAAATTACTACGCTATTACGTACATAAGGTACTTGCCTCTTCTGAAAATATATAACTGTCAGCAATAAATGTCAGACTTGGCAAGTGCGGCTCAATAGAATACCTTGGATGCCTAAGCTTTGTAATAGATAGAATTGTCTCACCCATCAATCTGAATTTTTCCCAGTGAATGGTACCATCCTTTCGAAGGTCCTTGTTTGCTTCTGCTAATGACACTAAATCTTGAATATGAACTCCCCTACTTTGTCGAGTATGTAAGTATACATATGAATAACAAGAGTCGTCATTTACAAGTACGGTATTTTCGCCGTGTTGGATGTTTTTAAAGCAGCACGATACGAGTGGTAAGATCTTTCACTGCTCATGAGTTGTTCAAGGGCTTTATATTCTCTGTATATCTTTTTATTTTCCACAGCTTTGTTTGTTCTTTTTAATCTGAGAATAGAAGCATTACTGATAGCAGCCATGATCGCCATTAAAGTAGCGTAGTTGTTGTAATTCCGTAACTGAATAGCAATTGACATGAATTTTTCAAGTAACGTTACCCTTCTGCAAAGCTTTGATTGAGATACTATCGTTGTAATAACCCATGCCGAGATAAAATTAAAATGAGCTATAGTAGCTAAAACGGTATTTGTCGTCGCTTTGTCTTTACTAGAGTTATTAGTCCAGACATTTCGAAGAAATTCTCTTGGCTATAGAACAGTCGTTAGGGCCAATGATTACATAAAGTACGAGACAGGGTATACTTCAATTCGAAAGAATAGCTCAGCTTCTATCCATGTAAGTTGATCTGATATTTCTTTATCTGATAGTTTTATCAAGTGTTTATAACTATCTGTATTATCTGCTCGTAAAGAGCTCATAAAACTTGACGCTGTCTGACGTCCAAAAGAACTTGCCCATCGACTACCTAAAATGGTTGAAGCATTGGAGTTGATATTCTTTCTATGATTAAGCGTATTATCAATATTGATTATTCCCCCTGCAAACTCAGCTCTCCCAGGAAATACATCGCTTTCTTTATCGGGTATTTCACCTACTCCAAACGCGAAAGAAGTTCGTAAGTTGGGCTGGGAGCCAGATTCCCTTATTAATTGTTTGAAGCTTGAATTACGCGCCGATCGACAATCCCTAGTAGACAATGTAGTCGGTGAAGCGGCTTTACATGAATTATTGCTGGTATTGGTGGCCCGTTTTAACATGAACTGCTCGTCTTTTGGCGATGCGAGTGGTGATGAAGGTCCTATATGGATACTGAAAGTACCAGAAGCATACCCACTGTCCTTTTTCTCATTTCTAGGTCGTTGCGAAGGCGATGTAGTCTGTATTGACACATTAGTATCTTCATCATCTATAAAACCCCAGCTTTTGTCTGGATCATCATGGGGCGGTTCACGGATAATTAAGGGTGCTAACGAGTCGCAAATTGGCGTATAATTCTCAAACTTTGATAATTCGTCTATAAATTGAATAAGGTACTCTCTTGAATGTGAGCTGTTAAAGTCATTCCAATAGAGGGAAAGCCAAAGAAAAAGAATGGAGTGTATTCTAAATTATAACAATAAGTAACACAAATAATTGATGTTTTCTTGCAAACCTTTTTTGTAAAGGAGATGGAAATGAAGTTGGTGCGATGCCATCGTTTTTGAACCTACAAGCCTATGCCGTCAATGCATCCATGAATAATAGTATTTTCTTTGTTACCTGTCTATTAAAGCTCTGATAAGAGAGTAGGGTTTCATGAAGCGCCTGTAAATCATTAGAAATATAGGAATAATATTCGCATCTGTAACAGGTTTTTAATGTATCGACCAGTGTATTGAATCTTAATCTTAAATACCTGTTTTATTGCATTTGGCTGATACTAAACGAGTTATGGTATCCTCTACTGTTAATCCTGTACCATAGAACTCGCTAGTAGACTGTTAAACAGATTACCGTGCTTTATTTTATTATTGTTTGTTTTTACCTACTCTCTTTTGAGCCTCGTCTGGCAGTCGCATTGGTGATAACAAAATGTGACGGAGAACTAGTCCCGGGTCTGATACTTGTGCACTGGGCAGAAGCTTCATTGGTTTGCTTTTTTATGAGCACGGTGTTACCGTCATCTATGCAAAGGTCTGGATTTTGCTCTTTGGCTTCTACGTGTTTTGATACTAACAGCTGAAATATCTCTTTCATTTCCTGAGCTCCTTTATCCGAAATAGCATCCGCTGTAAAGCAACTCTTAAAAGACACACCAGTTAACTCATGAATAATAGTGGAGCTGGGAAGGTTCGCCTTTAAGCCGACGAGATAGATTGGTATATTTTGCGACACATAAAACTCTATGGCGAGCATTAGGAAGCTGAAGACATAGGGAACATGTACTTACTTGATATTTTTAGAACTCGATCAATAGATTCTTTATTTGTTGTGTCGTAACATACTATGCACCCATGAATGGGTCGCATGTCCTATGTATAACTCGTGTGGGTGTTACAGAACAAAATTAATAATATAAACTAACATACTACTGTTACTATTTCGTTGACCTCTATGACATCAATAGGGTATTTAAGTTGGTTAAATTCGTAGAGTACATGGTAACACAGAAGATCTAAAAATTAAACAGAGGTAAACAACATAAGTAAAGGAGATCGAGCAATACACCTCACCTCCTTGTTGTGAATGCTGTGCGTTCGGTAAAGCTAACTGAATAAATGTTGAATTTCCTATATTCGAATTTCCAATAACTACAAACGTCAATGGTGCAGTAATAATGGGTGGTAAGGGCTTATTGATCCTGTCAAGACGTTGACTGCAGTGAATGGCTGTTGACTCATGATTAGTAGCAGTAGTAGTACTTTTGTGTAGTTTAGGCAACATTCTCCGAGCGATCCACATAATATGACAAATGTAAATTTAAGAAAAGAAAAAAAAAAAAAAAAGAAGGGGGTTATTATGAAATATGATTAACATCTCAAAGTGACACATCATGTTCTTTTTCAAGGGGGACAAATCCTAAATGTCATTCGTTTTGTTACTCCTTAAATTTGAAGCCACCACTACATTATGAACTCTCTTTTATTTTAATCATATATATTTGAACATGTCTCTTTTTATTTAAGCAATATTTGCCAAATAATCCTTGACTTCAGCTGCACTTAGTTTTCTAAACAATGGAATTTCTTTACGTTCACCACCGTATACTCCAACTGTACTTTTACCGATAATACCGATCTCTAAGCTATTTTCTGTCATTTGTCCTTCAAAGCCTTCCTTAAGCTATTCATTCTAACGCATTAGTAAAACGTACACTCACTTCATTTTAATAACTCACAGTTAAAATAGCTGTGTGCACTGCATCTTCCAATTCCATTTCTTCATTATATCTAATTAAAGCATTTACATACAATTGTACATATAATTAATCCATGCTTTTGTTACCTTTTTTCTAAAAATGTTTTTGCATTAATCATGTTTTTACCAATAGCACTAGCCTTCCAAGCAAAATAAGAGCCAGAAGGGTCCACTTGGTAGAGTGAAGGACCATTCACTTCATCATAACCTGCAATCAAAAGAGATACACCGAAAGGACGAACACCACTAAATCCAAGTCAATATAATATCACATACATTTTTTCTTTCTATTTTTTTTTTTTTTACCCGCTTTGAGTGTATTCTTGCATAACACTAGCTACTTCTTGAACAAGAATACGTACTGGGGGTTCTTCCATATAAACTCTCTTGTATGCTTGTGCTGCTTTGCGTGCCTTACTAACCAAGACACGGAAATCAGGTCCCATACCAGAATAAATCATACCAATGTTGGCACAAATGGTAGCAACTTTCTCAAGTGTAGAATCATCGACAAGGCTAGAGGCTGATTTCTTTTCTGTAGCAATAACTATACCATTAGTGGCTTCATTAAAAAAGTTAGTCGCTGCAATCATGTCAATCTTTGCTTTCGGTACCTTTAATACCAACACTTGTTGCACCTTGAGAAACGACATTCAAAGCGTATTCAATTTGAACAAGTTTACCCGAAGGAGAAAATGTAGTAAGAGAGAAACTATAACGATCAGCCATATTATAATATAAAAAAAAAAGGTATGCGAGAGAGAAAAAGTTATAAAGCTTCAAATGCGTAAGATTTTCCAAAAGAGACGCGTCCTCCATTCAAAAACCACTGTCGATGACGTATACCATTGGGTCCAATCAAATGATTTTATCAACTCGAATGCTTAAAATGAATTTATTTGTGTAAAGTGATTCAAGATTTTTACTTCTTTTTTTTTGACATAAAACGCAATGAATTTTAAGTAATATATTGTTAGTGAAAGTGAGGTGGGTAAAGGAAAGTAAGCAATTATATATCAGAATGGAGAATCTGATATTTCTGATTTTTGATTGATTTGGACACTTGGTTCATAGTATGCCCAGTTTTTGAGATCATATCATTTAGCTCTGCTATCTTCAAATCTAGTCTATGTTTGGCGGTTCTGTAATACTCCAGGCGTTCATCGGCAATACCATGTTGTTCTTTTGTATTCACGACACTGATAGGGTCTATGTAGCTAGTGGGTTGATAACGATTGGTATGTATTTGAAGTATTCGATTATTTACACCTGCCATTTTGGAAGCAATATATATGTTACTCAATAACAAAATTACCACACAAAACGCAGTAAGTTGAGGAGTATTCACTCCAGAGATAAATCCAACGATGCTTGACAGTGTATCAAGTGCAGTTCGTCGAATAAAATCAAGTTTAGTAGAAGTAGCCGGAGAGGGAATAGAGGGAGTGACTGAAGTATGGGGTCTGTGTCTTCGTTTCTTTCTTCTATATGTAGATTTGATACCTTGATTCGGTGCATGTGTCTCCAAATGTTTTCGAATAGCTGTATCTAAGTTTTTATAAAACTTTTGTTGACCATCTATTGAAGCTTTTTCAATAGTAGCTAAAGTAAAGAGTGTTAAAATTGGTCTCAGCTTTTCATGTTGTTCTGCTTACATTTTAACCATGAAGATTTTGTAAATTCTACTAGTACTGTGACCAGCACACGTACTTGACCTTTTCCAGACCATGAAATGCAAGTTTTAGTCTTCACACTAAAGTTTTCACCTGAAGGTACCTCAGGTGTTTGCGTAACTGTAAGCTGACTTATATAGTTTTTTGTATCCAAATAAAGCATTTCCTCTTTCAAATAACATGTTGCTGATCTTGGACGGACGGCCACACCCAAATATTTAGTATACGATGTTTCACGTGCCTGTACACAGGTTGATGCATCGCTCCAATCACCAATACAAATATCTATAGAGTTTCTGTGAGATTTTCATTTGTAAAAAGTAGACGATTGTGTTACTTGTGTTTTTTTCAACTTCACTGAGAAATTTGGCCATGAACGGACTGTTATAGAGTATGTTATACATATTTTCCAGAGTTGTTTGATAGTTGTTATCCATGACAACAGTAGGGAAATGTTGACCGTTTCTATGACATTCACATTCCGTTTTCTCCTTGATTTGTTCTGTTTCCTCGGTTACGACAGGTGTAGCAGTATCCTGATCATGTTTGGTATATTTCTGGATGCTGGGTCGTACACCGGCCTCTGATACAGCTCTTCGGCGAGAGGCATCATCCAAATGAGGCATATTTTTAGTAGCAGGTAATGAAGGCAAAGAGCTTTGTTTTTCAAATACAGGCCGAGGTTCTAATAATGTTGTTTTATTTAGGGGCTTAAGAAGGACTATTTTCTATCATCTTACCTCGTTGACTTGGCGAAACAGGACTTATTTGGTCGTCCTCTTCTCCAGAATATGAGCCATCTGATGAAGTGAATTCCGTAGAATCATCGGCATCATGGTCGCCTTTGTATTTATCATGATAAATATCAATGTTGCTATTGAGAACTTGAGATGCTTTCCAAAGTTTAACAGCTAGGTCATATGCATGATCACGTGAAAGAAAAGAGCCCAAAAAGTACTGGAAAATAAGCGATTAGGTAAATAGGAAAACGTACTTGTTCTCTTTAGTTACCTCTGAAGAAGAAAAGGTAGAAATCAAAATAGCATTTGGAACAACATAGGCAGACATCTTTTTTTCAATATTTTTGACATCATTGTAAGGAATCTCTATCTAATATAGAAACAAAGATATATCAGCCTTATTTCAAGTATCTTTGTGATGAGTTATTTACGTGATTAACAATGCCAAATATATTTGAATGAAAGCAAAGATGATTTTCGGAAATATAGAGTCTTCCCTGATGCAGCATCTTCTCTTTATGGAGAGCAGAAGCATAATCTATCGCATCCTATTTGTTAGAAACAAGCAATAGAAACAAGCAAACTACTCTAACCTTCAACAAGTCTCTCGTTTTCGGGGAGATTTTTGAACAAGTGATGAAAATCACGGTTTCTTTTTTCACTTGCAAAAGTTGTTGGTAATGCAATTAAAGAAGAGTCAATAGAGGCGGTAATCGAAATATTGCCCTCTTCATCATCCGTTGTATTATATTCTGATCCACTACGATATTTTTTTAAGTGAGGGAATGATTTGTGTCCAACTAAGGGCTTTTCTTCATTGGTTGAAAGACTAGACCGTCTATGATGTAATCTAGGCATTGAAAGATTCTTATGCGAAACAAAGTCATTAGAAGATGGTGTAGGCGATGGAGCCCGAGAGCGTTGATTCTTGCGAGTTACACCATCGGTCTCTAAGATTGTTACTGATGTCATTCTTTCTTTTTTTTTTTCTTCTGCTTAGTTGTTTATTTTAAAAGAATGGAGAATAGAAAAAAAAAAAAAAAAGAGTGAAGAAAGAAGAAAGAAAAAGGGGGGCCCGACATGTACTAAAGGGAGAATTTATATAAATCTGCTGCTTTGTTGTACACTCATGTTCAACCCTAATTGTTGCCTTTTTTAGATCGGAAAATCTGAAGGAGCGAAAAAAAAAAGTAAATGACATTATCTAATATGATTAAACTATAATTTTATTTGATAAATATTAAAAAATAAAATAAAATGACCAATGAGCACATAGCATTTATATACTGCATTGCCCAGGCCAGATCACAGTGTAAAAGAAAGAAAACCCCTTTTGGGGTAAAAGGGAAAGTGTAAAAGAAGAAATTTTGAAGGAATGATAATGAACTATCTGAAAATTTCTTTTGAATGGAACGGAGATAGTCGACAAAGGGAGCACCAAGATGGTCTGAAGCTTCAGGAAACTGAGAGTGAGCTAAGCAATTCATTTCGAAAAGTATCGCACATATAGAGGGCCAACGAATAAGCCAGGCATCGATTGATTTTCTTGATTTTGTAGTAAGGAATTTAGTTGGTAGTTGGTTCAAAAGATAGGAAAGGGGATCATCGACAGATTTAGGCATCTGAAGGCGATTGTGCATATCTAAACAAAAGAAACTATGGGAGCGTGTAAAAAGAGCGTTTGGATGAAAAGGGCAGGCTTGGGGCTTACCTAGAGGCAACCACCCAAGTCGCCATCGCACGCTACGGGACCGTTCACCTCTTGTCATTGGTATCCGCAGAATAGGGTCAATAATGAGATTTTCACGGCATTGGGAAAGAAGTTTAACATGTTTCTCTTGACGTTTCGAGCGGTGACTGTTAATTAGAAATTGTCTTCTTTTTTGCTTGAAAGTTGAAGGAGATGTAGTTGCAGGAGGATGGTCATCGCAGACGGGTTGCCATAGAGGTGATTTTGATAGGTGAGACCACTTTGAAGTACGTTCAGATTGTATATATGGTAATAGTTTTGTCAATAATGCGTCATCAGGGACATAAGAGGACCGAAAAAGAAATTGTGCTTGTAGGATGGAAATGTGATCTTTCATTATAGGTAAGTTTGCAAGGTGTAGCATTACTTTAGTTGAAGTGAAAGCCAGCCCACCAAATACTTGGCGCATACATTGATTTTGGCAATTTTCAAGAGTCTGTACGTCTCGCAGGTTGAAGGTGGTAATTGATAAACCATATTCCAATTGTGGTCGCACTATTTGAGCCTAGAACCGTGTTGAAAGGAGGTAATCGAGTCCATTTTTGTTAACACCAAGAATAGCGAGTTGTCTCATCGTGCCAAGTGCTTTGCTTATATTTTGCTGTAAAAGTGCTTGTTTGTCTATTACACCACCAGCTTTAATAGGAACACCAAGGTACGGGAAGTATAGTCTTCATTAGGTAGCTCACTATTGTAGAGGTAGTATTTGCGGCGTGTAGGGTTAGGATCAACAACAACGCACTTTTTAGGATTCCATATATACCCTAAAGTAAGGCTATGTGCTTCACATTTGGAGAGGACCACAACATCCGCGTATAAAAGACAATTTAATTTTGGAGCAACAAGGAGAGGGTCACTGAAATCTGTGTTAAGGAGAGGTTCTGGTCGTAATAAATTTGGGAGACTGTAGAGGTAAGGTGATTATACAGAGCCTTGAAGAACCCCAGTTTGTGGATGGAAACGAGAGGATTTGTAGTTACTAAGAATCACTTCGATAGATACATCGTCAAACATATTTTTAAGTAGGGCTAACATAGGTGTTGATATGTTCGAAGAGAGCTCATTCCAGATGATGTTGCGATTGACCGTAGTTATCATAGGCTGATTTCACATATATCAAGGAAGGCCAGTACTGGGTTATAACGTAATTGCTTACGATGATATAGTTGGCATATTTCAGTTAGGCAGAGAGCTTGATCAAGCGATCCTCTAGATTCCCGAAATCCTCCTTGAGCGATATCTAGTGTTGGCCCAGTATCAAGTAGATGAGATTGTAGACATTTTTCCATGACTTTGCGGAAGACAGATGTTAAGCTGATTGGCCGATAGCTACTAGGATCGGATAGATCACCTTTTTTATGGATTGGAACGACCTGGCTAATGCGCCATAAATGAGGTGTATAGTGTATATGACCATTGCCAGCATAGCTGGAACAGATATAGGAGGATTGGAGATAGTATATCAACAAGTGATTGAATCATTCCACTTGTGACGTGGTCAAGACCAGGTGCCTTTTTCCGTGGGAGATTTAAGACTACTGGTTTGATTTCAACCAAGTTGAACAGACAGTTGATTAATTCGAAACACGCTTGTGATGACTGATGTATAGATAAGCAGCGAGGGATCGGCATATGTGCAGCTTGTGGAATAGTGCCTGATAAGGTCTGTTGTAGGTAATTGGCCATTAAATTAGCAGCTGATTGAGGTCCGTCTACAGAAGAGAAAATATGTTTAAGTAAACGGTTTTTCCTTATACGTGAAAACTTAGCTATCGCCTTTGTGTATGCGCCTTCTTTCATTTTGTCACAAAACTGTTGCCATGTTTCTTTTCTTCGCTGAATAATCAGTCTTGGTAGTTTCGCTTTAGTTTCTTGATGAAGTAGCCAGTATTTAAGGCAATTAAGGCCGTTAGCCTTTCTCCATTTCCGATAGTAAAACTCTTTCATTTTGAATGTGTCCATCATTCCTGTAGTCCAGAACTCTTTTGAACGTAGCGTATTTGAACTTGTTTCTTGCCTGCCACAGACAGTATTAAGTGATTTATAGAGAGTATCTAGTAGCGAGGTGTTAATGTGTTCAATGTACGTTTGAGCATCAACCTTCTGAAGTAAAAGAGAGGGTAGCGGTGGTAGGATAGGACTTGAGTTTTTTAGAAAAACTTGTTGATAGAGATTGCTTGTCTTCTCTTTCTTGAGTTTGTTGGTAAAGACACTCTCCATACTCGTGTAAACATCATCTCCAGGTCATTTACTTGTGTGCCTTTGATAAATGCCGCCATAACACTAGTTGATCTATGGTAGTCGTGTAATTAATTCGCGCACACGTGTTACTTCTTTAGCTAAAGTAAGCAAAGTTCCTTTTATCATTGGTTGCATCAAGATTCTTTTGTCTTTTGCTGCTGTGATTATGATATTGGGTTGATTCTCAAAAAGTACACATACAACAGCTCTTTCAGTTAGTATGATAATTACGTGTCTAGGAGCAGTAATTAAGCTGTTATGTACGGTTCTTTCCGGAAACGATTGTCGCGTGCTGTTATTGGTCTGCAACTACCGTTTCTAGGCGACCACATTGGGCACATGTCAAAATTGTTATACAGAGTCTCTTACTGTTTTTTTTTAATGAGCATATAATAAAAAAATATACAGCTCCCCGCAATTACAAAGCAAGCTCTGACTTTTTTCAAGACTGGCTATCCTCTTTCAAAAAAAGCCATTAAGCTTTCGACAGATTATAATAGATAAAAATAGTTTCGGGAGCGTTTTAATGTGTCTTCTCCCGCTTTCATAAAGGATTGTCTTCTTGTAACACGAAATAAGCATTTCATATTCTGAGTTGCGTTTTATAATGAACTTATTCTTTTTTACAAACCTCGCTTTACAGTTATACCTTGCTTTCTATTTAGGAAATGACACAATGCACAACCAATCAAAAAAGTTTTTTATTTGAGCAAAAAAAAAAAAAAAACCAGAGGAGTCAGGGGCGGGGTTTCTAAATAAAATCAAAAAAACATTGGTTGATTTCATGTCAAGTTGACTCACTGAAAAATACAACTATATCGTTGGTAAATTAAATTTTATCTGCAGCAGCTTTCCTCTTTTTTCTTTCTTTCTCTTTTTCTCTAATAATGGTTCGTACATATACATATAGCAATTTACCTGAACTTCCTTGGGTCGTCCAAAAATTCGGTGGTACTAGTGTTGGAAAGTTTCTAGATAATATTGCCAACCAAGTTATTAAGTAAGTTTTAAAAAAAGTGGATTTTTTCCAAGGGTCCTAAATTTTTTTTTTTTTTTTTTTTTTTTTGGGTAGAGAGTATGTAAAGCAAAACCGTCTTGTTGTTGTTTGCTCAGCTAGAAGTGGAAAAGATAAACAAACTGGTACTACAAACCGACTTATCCGTGCAGCCAATGACGCTTTAAAGCCTGGGTCCAAGGAATATCTTGATATTGTTAGTGACCTTTTGCAAGACCACCTTGAAGTCGCTAAAGAAATGATCCAAAGTGATGAAATTAGAAAAGAACTTGAAGATGATATCAAACATGATTGCGAAAAATTAAAGTCCTTTTTGGAAGCTGCTCAAATCATTAATGAAATCTCTCCCAGATCCAAAGATATCATTATTGGTGTAGGCGAAAAATTGTCTTGCAGAATTGTAGCTGCTGTTTTACAAGATAGGGTAAATTTACTTGAAAAAAAAAAAAAAAAAAAAAAAAACATTAACCCCTGTTTTATTGTTAGGACGTAGATGCTCAATTTGTTACTCTTGAAAACATTATCGATCGTGATTTTGATAAATTGGATCAAGAGTTCTATGATTATATTGCTAAAAAAATGGCACAAGCAGTTGAACAATGCGGTAACAAGGTTCCTGTTGTTACTGGTAAGTAAGAGGGAGGAGAGTGGAACAGAGACTTATATAAGTAATTAGGTTTCTTTGGCATTGTTCCTGGCAGTTTATTATCTTCTGTTGGTCGTGGTTACACTGATCTTTGTGCAGCTCTGACAGCTGTTGGATTAGGTGCAGAAGAACTTCAAATTTGGAAGGAAGTTGATGGTATTTTTACTGCTGATCCTCGTAAGGTAAAGGGTGCCCGTCTTTTACCAATTATTACACCCGAAGAAGCTTCTGAATTGACTTACTATGGTTCTGAAGTCATTCATCCTTTCACTATGGAACAAGTCATTCGTTCTCATATTCCCATTCGTATTAAGAACGTCGAAAACCCTCGTGGTCAAGGTACTATTATTTTCCCTACAGATGTAGTGAGTAAAGATGGTACTTCTACTCCTCCTCATTCCCCTCAAGTGCTGGCTGAAAACGGTTATTCCATTGATTTGTCTCGTAAATATCCTACTGCCGTTACCATCAAAGATCACGTTATTGTTCTTAACGTTCATTCTAACCGTAAGAGTGTAAGTCATGGTTTCTTTGCAAAAATCTTCTCTACGTTGGACCGCTATGGTGTAGTTGTCGATTTGATTTCTACTTCTGAAGTGCATGTTTCTATGGCTCTTGGTGAAGATAACCTAGATAAAGATTTGGATCATGTTATTCAAGATTTGCGTCAAGTTGGACGTGTTG
The DNA here is from genome assembly GCA_000697295.1 of Mucor indicus B7402. Taxonomy (NCBI): domain Eukaryota; kingdom Fungi; phylum Mucoromycota; class Mucoromycetes; order Mucorales; family Mucoraceae; genus Mucor; species Mucor indicus. The sequence continues at coordinate 64,404 of JNEK01001467.1, read as the reverse complement.
ATGTTATCAAAGACCTTGCTATTCTTTCTCTTGTCGGTAAGCAAATGAAAAACATGGTGGGTATTGCTGGTATGATGTTTAGTACTTTGGCTCAAGCTGGTGTCAATATCGAAATGATCTCTCAAGGTTCCTCCGAGATTAACATCAGTTGTGTCATTGATGAAAGTAGTGCTATCACGGCTATGAATGCTATCCATGATCAACTTTTGAGCAAACGTGGTAGACTTATCTTGCCTGCTTTAAGACTATCTTTAGATTAGATCTTTACAATAGAATACTTTCATTTTTCATATCCTTACATCTTTTGTATAATACTATCCAACAATAAAATTCTAGATTCATTTCTATCTTATAATCAAGCGTTACTTTGGTAAAAGGCTAAATATTTGGCCCTTTTTTTTTTGTCAAATGGCTAGTGCATTTACATACATGTTTTCAGTAAAGATAATATTTGGTTTGCAACAAGTTCAGTAAAATGAAGCATCAACAAAATGACTGTCAAATACTTGATTTTGAATTTTTTAACATCAGTAACTGTCTGTCTTCATAGTAGTAAGGGCAAATAGTGTTTATTTGTTGTTTTGACTATCCTCAGCAGCTGACGACGAGAAATTGAAGTTGGGATTTGTCATAATCAATTAAAAATCAGCTAAAAAAAAAAAAAGTTAAAACCACTTATCTGTTCAAAGCACTTACTACCAATGAATGGAAACAACATGATCCCGATTGCACCTGCTGCCTCTTATCCTCTATCCAAATCAATCGACATTCAGCGCAAAAAAAGGACAAGAGCAAAACGTAGCTGTGATAAATGTCGTATAAAGAAAACTCGCTGTGATGCTGACCTTTATCATCCTTGTACAAAATGCAGACTTTCTGGTTACGAATGCTCATTCTTAGTTGAGCAGAAAAAAAGAGGACCTACTTCTGGAAATTATGTCGAAGTACTGGAAAACAGGTTACAAAGAATGGAAAAATTGCTGCAGAACATTGCAGCTAAAGACAAGCAGAGCGACAATGAAAGTGATGCCAACTCTTCAGAAAGCCCGCCTGCAGACACGACAGAGCCTTCTTCATTTCGACTTCAGCATGGCTGCCCACGGATGATAGACACTTCAGATTTACAAGAAGATTTAGATAAACTCACCATTTCCGACTTTGAGCGCACTCGCTACATTGGTGCAAGTGCAGGTGTTCACTTTCTGAATACAGAACTGTTTAATTCCAATAAAGTACACAGAGTAGCCGAAAACCCTAAATGGCTTATCCAAAAGCTCAATCAAGAGGAAGACGAGCATGTCATTATCAAATCGAAAAAGACAGACAGTCTTGAGACACCTGAAACAAAAAATTATGCATCCATTAACCGTGCTGAATATTTTAAAGATATTCCCAATATGAATCAAGAATTCATAGATTATTTAATTCACATGTAAGTCACTATAACGGTCAAGCATCTTGACACTGACTTTCTTACAGGTATTTTACTCGTGTTCACAATTATTGCCCTGTATTGAATAAGGTACACTTTCTGGAACAATATTATTTCCATAAGCCTTCACCACCGGACAAATATATTTTATATATCATTGCTTACATTTGCGTTTCCGTATTCGCGCCAAATATTATCAGCACTCAAGCGTTCAATTACAGTGAAGAGCAACTTAAAGAAATACAGGATAATCTTAAAGCTAAATCACATCAACTTTTAAATTTTGTTCATAAAAGATCTATGGTCAGTACGGTTCAAGCATTGATGCTGTTGAGTATGTTTATGCGCCCAGACGTGGATGATGAAGATACTAGTCATTGGTTCATAGCTGGAATGGCTATTCGTATGGCGCAAGATCTTGGTATGCATCGAGACTGTTCAAAATGGCCAATTCCTGAATACGAGATTGAACTACGTCGAAGAATATGGTATGCTGCTTATTTAATGGATCGATGGGTCGCAGCAGATTTAGGTAGACCTATCTCGATTATTGACAATGATTTTGAAGTGGAACTGCCTACACCATACGAACTTAATTATGAACCGACTTTAATGGAGCCAATGATGCCTATCCTCATATTGGAAACAGAGGAAGCGCGTCAAAACAACAAGACAGTTTATTCGTCATTTGTTCAGCTCGTTACCTTATCGCAAATTGCTGGTCAGGTGCTTGTAGGTCTTCATTCTCCAAGAGCAAAGCAAGCAAGAGATAACAAAATAGAGCTTGTAAATATACTGGACCGTAATTTGACTCATTGGAAATCACAACTCCCCCGTGAATTGCGAATGGATACAAATGATCCTCAATTCTATTTTAGTACAACGGCGGCAGTGATTAATTTAGCTCATGGATGTGTCCTTCTATTGTTATATAGACCTTTTATCAAAAAATACTCGGAAGAGAATTCGGAAGATTCCAATTTAGCAATTAAAGCCTTAGGCATTTGTACAGCGATTGCAACAGAAATACTTACGATTGTAGAATCCATGGAGCGGGACTACTTTGTTGCTCTACCATGGAACATGTCTGTTTAGTAAGCTACTTTTTTTTAAATTTCGAGAAGTTGGATTATGTGTATTTTAACATGGACTCCTATAGTTGTATATTTCAGGCCGCTATCATATTTCTACATAATGCTAAGGGCGGCAACGAATATTTCAAAGAGCATGGTAAACAAAATCTAATTCGATGTGCTAAGGTATATCAACACGACCCATTTTTGCATAATGCCCGAGCAATCAAGGTCTTGGAACATCTTGTGCTGAATTTCGACGTATTCATGGGGGAATCAAGTGGCAGTAGTACTCCTGATACTCAAGTAAAAAAAGACCCCAAACAACAATTTGGGGAGCTTTTCACAACTTGGAAAAAACAGGGTAGAGATTTACCAGATAGAATTGAAAGCAGAATATCCAGTATGGAGTATGAGCTACAAAAAGATGCCATAACATCGGCTCTTGTTTATGACTCTAATACCTACTTTGCTTCACAGCAGCAACCCTCACCGGATAATAAATCAGAAAGTAGCGGTGCGACACATATAGAGACTACACCAGAAGCAACTATGCCTGATCAATTCATAAAAACAATAAACGCATTTGAAAGTACTCGACCAGAAGATATGTATACGAGCTCGTTGTCAATGACCCTTGGTAGGAGCGCGATGAACGATCAACAGCACTATTCTGTAGTACCCCGAAACACAGAAAGCAGATTTCAACAGGTTAATGATTTATCGTTTGATTTCAATCCTTCAGTTATAGGACAACCACAGGCATCAGTTTATTTTGATCAACAAAACGAGGTCGCTCATTCCATTGACTTGGCTAGTCTAAGCTCTCAGGTTCCACTTTGGGATATTCCGAGTGGAATCTCGTGGAATGACTGGGAATCTTTTATGAAAAGTAATGCCGGTAATGTCTAAGGACACAGCGCTGTTTTATTTGCCCGAGAAATGAGTATAATTAAACGATGTACCTGAAATAAAGATCAACCTAAAATAGGCTTCATGTGCTTTGCGTATTTTTAAATTACTTGTTACAATTTTCCCTTTTTGTGCCTTATCGTACTACTTGAAAACATGAATCTGGAAATTGCCCCAGTCCTTTCTCGCTCTTTTTTTCTTTAAATATATTACCTTCCTTTTTATCTAAAATATGAAATCAAACAATAATAATAGACTATCTTTCATTTTAATATTAATATTTATAATAGCCCTAGTATCTTCAGTAAATGCACAAAGTAAATAATAATAATAATAAAAAAACAGTTGTAATTTTTGTTTATAATTAACCACCATTGTGTAGGTTGCAATCCATCTAATTGTAAAGCAAGTTGTTCACCAAGCTGCTCTTCCGATGAAGTATGCACATTAGGGACAATGGTGACTTGTGGTGTCTGCCCAACTTCCAGGTGCTTACCTAGAAGTTCTCTTGGAAATAACTCTAATAGTAATACTTCTTCAAGCCCATCCAATTCTGGTTTAATTGGTGGTCTTGTAGGTGGCCTAATTGGTGGCGGTTTACTATTAGGTGGTGCTATTTATATTTGTGTTCGTCGACGCAACAAGAAGAATAATTTACCCCTTGCGTTCCGTCACAAATTTAATAAATCAAACAAAAGTCTTACAGAAATGAAAGAGCGCAACATCAATAATTCATCAAGAGAGGTTGTATCAGGAGTTATACCAGTGACATTTATACCGCCTTCCAATAGTACACACACTAGTTTTTACTCTGAAGCAGAAACACCTCGACATCAAGTGAACAGTTTTGCTACCTTTGCAACAAATAACGAAATGGAAAACCCTTTCAGTGATCGTCCTGTATCAACTGCAGAAAGCTTCTTGACAACGACTACCAATACAGACTACAGACGAGACTCAATAGAGTCTAATATCAGTCAACAGCCTGCAAGAGCAGTAGTACAAGCAACTCAGGTACTAAGAGCTAAACCTCAAATTATGCGTGTAAACACAGTGCGAGTGCAAGACGGTGTAACTCGCAGTGGATCATTCAAAAAAACAATTAAACCTCAAGAATCACAAACCAACAATACAACAGCAGCAGAAAATCCGTTTGATGACAGTAATAAAGTCAGGCAATCCGTTGCATCAATAAGCAATACAGATACTAGAAGCAACAAAGTAACCGATAGTGTCGTATCTACAGCTGCAGATGGCGAAATTACCATATTTTTCAATGGGAACTAATATAATAAGAAATAAATGTTTTATATCATATATGCAAAGACCCTTCATTTGTTGTATTTTGAAAGGTGGAATACTATGCACACTATAGTCTAAAGTGATTTCAAACTGAGCAAAAGGTAGAGTTAAAATTAAATTTTAAGACAAGTGCAGCCCGGAATGCGTGCTCGAGTCGGCCTAACGCTTCTTAGGTGGCTCTATAAACTTCGCCTCAGGTTGTTCTAAGGGGGTCTTTCTCTCTATTTGAACATTTAACGTAAACATCCACTATTCATCTATCTATGTACATCGTTTTCTAATCTCCCATTTACAGATGTCTGACCACGAAGAAGTTATTGATACTCAAGAAGTTGAAGTTGCCGTTGAAACTACCTCTGGCTCCATGTCTGTTGAAGATGCTCTTCAAGAAGTTCTCCGTCGTGCCCTCGTTCACGATGGTCTCGCTCGTGGTTTGAAGCAAGCCGTCAAGGCCCTTGACAGGTAACGTACCCTAATAAATACCCCTTAACTTCAATTTTGTCTACAAAGCAGAATTCAAAGAAAAAAGAGGGAGAATTTTTTTGTAAACAAAAAATATTGATGATATTTTTTTTCTTGAATTTCGCTAATGCAGACGTCAAGCTCATTTGGCTGTTCTCTGTGAATCTTGCACTGAACCTGAATACATCAAGCTCGTTGAAGCTCTCTGTGCCGAACACAACATCAACTTGATCAAGGTCTCTGACGCCAAGAAGCTCGGTGAATGGGCTGGTCTCTGCAAGATCGACCGTGAAGGTAACGCTCGTAAGGTTGTCGGTTGTTCTTGTGTTGCTGTCACTGATTTCGGAGAAGAATCCGAAGCCATGAACGTCCTTTTGGATTACTTCAAGACTCGTTAAATATAGCATTTTTTAATGTCTTTAAATAAAACTTTTTATTGTTTTAACATTTTGTAACGCGCTATTGTAAAAAAAAAAAAAAAAAAAAAAAAAAAAAAAATTTGTTGACTTTAGTTTTTTTCTTCCAACATTATCCAGAAATGACAGTCGAACCTCAATTCTTAATTCATCAAGCAACTCATTTATTCTTAACAGAACCTATTCACTTTCAAGTAACTCAAATGGACAAGTCAGCTTTCATTTGGATCGGGAAATCCGAAGGAAAGTTAGGCGACTTGTCAGCTGCAGTTCCTCCGTTCGGTTCACAAGTATTAGAAAATAGCTGCACTTTAGATTTCGTACTTATCATTATCATTTAGGCATCTGCTTCAGCAACGGCTGTTTTCAACAAAGGGGTCTCTGAACAAGGACGAAACTTATCTAGAAGACTGGGTTTGTAAAATCGACCGTTAAAAACCACTGAAACTAATGCTTGACTATATAGCCACCAAATATAAGCAGCAATTCTATGTCAGTTTAAGCTTACAAAACGCAGACGATATGCTTTTTGTGTTTATAGAAAAAAAAATCACAGAAATGTTAAAGAACATTATGTGATCAAACCGATATTTGTAAATACATTAAAGGAAAGGGCAAATGCTTGTTCATTTGTTTTTAAAAAGTGACATGTTATTTGTGAGCATGGGTTGTTGTGAATCACTGACCCGAAAACTTGGATATGTGATCCAGTGAGGTACATTGTTGGTAACGTAGCAAAACAGCTGCTGCAACGCTATTATTGCAATGAATGAGCTCAATAAATAATGCAAAGAGAGGTTGTTGCCTGTAAGCTTTTATGCATAGTGTTTATTGTATTATAGCATCCAAATATAGTAGTTCTCCGCAAATGCTTCATCATCTATTTCCTCTAGTTCGTGTGTATTGAAAATATCGCTCAACACAGTTGCTAAGATGTGTTTACACTACAACAACATTAAAAATCAAGGTATTACAACATCACTTTGGCTATTACCAGAAACAGTTTTTTTTCTATTATAACTTGCGATAGAAATGTTGGGCAATTACAATGATGAGGATTTAGAAAGCATGTAAAAATAGGTTGTTCATTGTCGTTGTTATCTACATTGTCTTGATTAACTTCAGACACTCTAAACATACTTCTACCAGACTTGGATGACAATCGTTTCACTATTTATATTCTCTTTCTCAGATAAAAAACGTTTTGCTTTTTTTTTGCACGAATGAACATTACCACATTTATTTTCTAATATATCCAAAGCTTCAAATAAATGATTGTGAAATAGTGAGTATAATACCAATACATTTTCTTCGGTTACTACTCTTTTTAAACAGAACTTTATTTAGCCGTTACGACTAGGTGGAATATTTTTTCACATCATTACATTCTTTTATCTGGTAAAGATCTCGAATCACTTTTTCTACTACAGCATTAGAAATAGTATCTGACATTTTAATAACACAGCAAAAAAAAAAAAAAAAAAAAAAAAAAAAAAAAAAAAAAAAAGAGAAAAATAGTATTTTTGCATAAGTCACAATGATTTGATTTTTAAAAGTTACATCATATCCTGTTTTATATTATAGTAAAATGGGCAATAAGCAAAGTCTTGAAAAAAATGAAGCGGCAAAGTTGCTGTCGGAATGGTCTCCTTCAGAAAAGGAGTATATAAAGCAGTTCATTGAACAAAAGCAATTTGACAACAACCATACAAAAGGCCTTTCATCAGAATTAGTACAATCAGTACAGACATTTCTTGATAATCAAAAGGACACAACGTCATTACTAAAGAAAGTTAGAGATTTGACTAAATCCAAAGACACAGATGTTATTTATGAGCTGTTTCAGCATACTGTAAAAGAAAAGCAAGTATCACTAAAGACTTTTGTAACTTGGATAGTTCAAACTTCGGTACCTATTTGGTTCGAAACTGGTAGTGGTTATTCATTCACAAGTGACGATTCAAATCAAGCGAACAAGTTGGTTCATTATGTATTGAACCAAGCTATTGATAAGCAAACACAACAAAGGGAAGCTATGTCATGGTTAAATGAAAGCGAAGACGTCTCAGTATCATCAAACAAGTGGATAGACAGTTATACGACCTCACCTTCGCGAATAGAGTCCCGTGAATTCTCCAACTGGGTAGATGAAACGCCTTCATTTAAATATCTGTTCCAAATAGCAGTTGAAACTATGTTCCTTGGAAGACAAGAAGCTTCTTACAGTAGACGTATCGATCATCTTTCTTCGCCTAAAATCCAACAGCATGATAAAAAGACACAAAAACTTTTGCCAGGAAACTTCTCCAACTTATTGAATGCATTCGAGTATTTTCTTTTAACCTTGCGTTTGCCTTTAAACTCAATTGCTTGGTCTGAATTAGAAAAGAGCCAGAGGAAAACAACAGAAGATTTGCAACACACACTGTTATTTTCTTCAAAAAGAGATGGTACTAGTTGGCAAGTTTTTGTAAATAAGATAATAGGACAAGGGGCCACTTTAATTATTATAAAAGATAACAAAGGAAACAAATTTGGCGGATATGCAGACGAAAGTTGGCAGTATGGCAATACAGACTGGTATGGTGACTCTAAAAACTATTTATTCAAATTAAACGAGATATATGGAGTATGGGATGGAAGTTCTAGTAGTAATCAACACTTTCAATATCTTTGCTGGGGCAAAAAAAGTCTACCCAATGGACTGGGGATGGGAGGCCAGTTTGATTATGCTGGCTTATGGATAGATTCAGACTTTATTCATGGCCATTCAAGAGCAGGCCCATTATGCACCACTTATTCAAGCCCGCAGTTGTCATCAAGTGATACTTTTAAAGTGGACGAAGTTGAAGGTAAACTCATTACCAAAATATGTATATCTATAAATGACTATTATAACTGTGTATTCTAGTGTGGCTAGTTAGACCAGTAGAAAAGGATGATGATGTGACGGATTCTAGTAAAAAAGGTGTACTGGGAAATACAGAAGATATGGAATTTATGGAAATGGCTGGAAAGAAAATGTACTCGAAGGACTTGGGTCCTGAACCTACCGAGGATGAAGATGCAGAAGATGAATAACTTGTTTTTTTTTTTTAATAAATCCATTGCCTAAAAAATGTTATTATTAGCATATATTCTATATAAAAGTGAGTAGCGAAAGACATAGATAAAGAAAAGAAGATTGCTACTATACGAATTGTTTTTTCCTTTGTTGTAGCTCTTTTACGGTATAATCCCGTGCCAAATCATATGCGACTATATAGAGCCTAGACTGCTAATATATATATTACGACGTTCAGCCCTAATAAAAGGAGAACCACGCCTTAACCTTAGTAACATGAAACGTCAAATAAGCGAAGATAATGCTGGTACTGGAATTGCAAGTACAAGTTGTAAAAGAGAATTGATTTAATCACAAGAGCGATATATGTCCAAAGCCGCTCAACTTTATAGAGCCTCTACTGGCCATTTTTTTTTTCTATTAAAGCAATACAATGATATCTATTGATTATTTCGTGTACGTAGTATCCATAAAATAAACGCGTCTCTTTGTTCTTGTGGTGACAAGCGCAAAGAGTCGTTGTCGAATCGGAATAGCCGTCGTGTAACAACTGGTCATTTAATGTTTCTCCCTCCTCGTTTTTTAATTCCATGTCAGCTGCAGGTGAGAGGAAATCAATTAAGTTAAGCATAAGTTTCACCAAACAAAGACTGCTACTGTAAACAATGCGCTCCTCTCATAACAAGATCATTCAATTGCTTTAAAGCATGAAGATAAAATACAACAGCAAAACAGTGATTGAAAAAAATAAGGAGACCAGTTTGATTACTAGTACAAATATGGTAATTTGTGTGAAATATTATTTTGGTTTTTGTTTTCTTTTTCAATTCTATTTAAATAATCGTAGCATGAGCACAACCCAATCCAGCGATTCTCTTCAAAGTATTGACGATAAAGAAGTAAGTTTTATTACTTTTCGGTTAATATACCTTTCTTATTTTCGTGTAGAACAAAAAGCTTCTCTCAGAAATAAATGAAACTACGAACACTCTTCGTCAAGAGCTTGAAAAGGTTTGTTTACAAAAGTCTAAGCAAAAATACATGTCTCTCACTTATTTTTAACTAGGTCCGCAAAGATAAAGTAGATTTAGAAGAGAATCTCAAAACCCGCACTAAAGCCTATGAAGCAACACTTGGACAGTTACAGCAATTAACAAAGTAACATTTCCAAAGAACAGACAGAAACTCAGTTTTCTAATCTCCAAATAATCTGTAGTTCCGAAAATACAACATACTTGGACAAAGTGTTGACTAATAACAACTTGGATGAACTTAAGGCAGAAATTAAAAAGCTAAATGAGAAGAATATTGAACAACAAGTTAGAATTAAGCAACTGGAATTTGAGTTGGAAATGGAGCAAGGTCACGTCAAGATATTGAAACATGACAATAAAGTATTGCGACAGACAGCCGTTGAAATGGTAATAACACTATGCATATTTGCTATGACACAGGTGCTTATATTTTTTATCATTAGAATGCTATGGCTGAACAAGAAGAAGAATATATCTCTAATAAATTACTAAAGAGAATATCTGGTCTCAAGAAAGAAAAGGGCGAGCTGCTTTTACAAGTTGAGCAAGAAGAAGAATATATGACGAACATGTTGCAGAAAAAGTTGAATCAATTGCAACGTGAAAAAATTGATATGGAAAATTCATTGGAACAAGAGCAAGAATATATAGTAAACAAGTTACAGAAGCAATTGGAATCATTAAAGATGCAGCAACAGTCTCAAACTACCTCGCCTTTAATGACAATTCACCAGGATAACGTGTCTTTATCACCTGCACCTGTTTCCCCTATCATGTTTGTTTCATGTTAAAAATTGATACTAAGAGTTACATTTCTAACTTGAAAATAGTTCAAAAAAGAGAAACTCTTCTTCAGGTTCAGTGAATGAAGTCCAATCAAACACTGTTGAAATGTTATTATCTGAAATTGCAGTCTTGAAAAACAGAACTACCGAAATGGAAAAAGAATGTAAACTACAGCTACATCAAGAACTGCACACTTGAGCTAATTTCTTTTCTCACTCTAGTTCTTATCAAGATGCAACAATGTAATAAATACAAGAGCGAATTGATTCAAACTCGCAAACAATTAGGATTACCTGTTGAAGACATTCCATTGGATGAAGGGTAATATAATAGAACGAAATAAGCATACAATCATTAACACATATTGCTAGTATTCCAGCTGTATTCAGGACAGTTCCCCCTTCTCCTGGAAGAGGTGGAAGAGTAAGAAAAAGTCAATGTTTAACTATAGCCTATATGCTGATTTGAGCCTTTTAATAGGTCCGTCGCTCTACATCAACCTCATCTCAAAGATCTGAAAAGAACAACTTTAACAATATTCCACCTTTACAATTAGATGACAGTCCTATTTTGACGGACGACAACAGATCCAGTAAGCAATATCCATACGCGTCTATCAATAGACTGCATCACTAACTACTACTTGTAGGGTCAAACAGCTTCACATCCAAGTCCGTAAGAAGAGTTTCAGGAACCTTATTGAGTTTGGCTTCTACAGGACATACAAACCCCAACCCTTAATCGGTTTTGCCGTAACTATTATTATTGCAGCTTAAAGATATACCTCTCTTTGTTTAATAATATTGAATCAAGCACAATAAAAACTTAATTCTTACTCAAATCTTAATTAAACACATGGAATACTCAATGATCTGCATTAGCAATAGTTAATGGAATACGACGCGTGCCCAATGGAAATGAACAGGAAGATCGATATTTCAGGGACAGATATATGATGACTGGTGATAGATTGGCCATTGAATGATTTTATAAGTGATAACCTATCAACTGTTTTCTTTTCTTCTTCCTTTTTTTTGCATAAGCATTCAATCAATGACGATCGTTCCCATCTTGCAAGATTATCCTGTCCATGGTTTTATACCTAAGCAGGACATTCAAGCAGGCAGTTTTATAAAGAAGCTTCCTAATTACGACGGTAGAAATACTGTCATTGCTATCCTTGACACTGGTAAACCTATTTTGCTCTATTTAGACTTTCTGCTAAACCCTCGTTAGGCGTTGATCCTGATGCTGCTGGTATGCAAGTAAGATTAAAACATCAAAAAGGACCATCCATTCAACAGAAAACATAGGGAACGATAGATGGAAAACCCAAAATTATAGATATTGTCGATTGTACTGGGGGCGGTATGTAGAGAGAGAACAAGTAACGGACTGAATATTAACATATATTAGGTAATGTCGAGACAACCAAGGTCGCTAAACCCACCATAGAAAATGGTAATAAAGTCATTGAAGGATTGAGTGGACGTAGATTAATTATAGATGACAAGTGGAACAACTCTAGTGGTGAATATCGTGTTGGCCTTAAGTGATCCTATGAACTGTTTCCTAAAGATTTAACAAAGCGTATCAAAACCGTAAAAGAGATGTAAAGGGATGCGATCGTGACCTACTAGTAATTCATTTGTGTATGTTAGGAACGTCGTGAGAGTTTTCTAAAGAAGCAAGCCCAACTTTTGACTGAGGCTCAAACTAAATCTGCTGACTATATTAGTAGGGATTAGGGATTAGGGATTTTCATTTACGGTAGTATCTGTAACAGCGCGTGTTTGATCTTTATCTTTGTATAATTGACCAACTTCTTCATTTACAATATCACCGATATAATCAGCTACTCTCGCGTGAGCATCCAACTGGGTCTTCCTTCTTCTTATAATTGTCCAAAACCTTGTACTATCCTCTGACTGCTTCCAGGTATTATATTCCACTAAGAGCCGTTTTTGGTCATTAATAAGGTACTTGGTAACAATGGTTCTGTATCTTGAGGAAGAATAATGACAACGAATTTCTTCAAAGATAGTGCGTCCTTATTCTCAAGGCACCACTGAGCATCAGAACTCAATTTTCTTTTTCTCTTCTTCAAATTAGGATGTTCCAGAATTGGCTAATTCTTGGTAACTGCACAAAAAAATTGCAAAAAGCCTGACGTGGAATTGTAAAAGGGGTTTCTTGGGATTTGCTATTTGTACGCATTCATTACACACGGTAAAAGTGTAAGAAGAATACAACCGTTATTAAGGGAAGACTTTTGTAGAGTCTTGTTTTGCTTTCCAGTGAATCCTCTTCTCGAATGATATAAGTTCGCATAAAACGTATAAAATAAAAGTAAAAGAAAAAATTGTTCATATTTATAAATAAAAGAAATGTTGCCAGTCTTCTGCCGACTTGCTTTGACTATGCCAATAAATAGGGTTCATTGTCTCAAGAACAGCTAGATATATTATGCAGAGGATGCATTTAATGCTCAGTAAAGATTCAACAGAAATCTACGTGTAATGAACGTGTGCATTTAGCAAAATCGTAATTTTTTTTTGAAAAAGTACGTGAAAATAGTACGTGTATCTAAAGACAGTTTCATTTAACACGTTTCAGACGATTGGAGGACGTGTATCAAAAAAGAAAGCTCCAATTTCAGCAAGGTGACACTTGAAAGAAAAGATACCCGAGTATTTTATGTGGCTGCACCAGCAACAATACCCAAGGATGTCAAGCCTGGTGACGTTTTGATTGGACAGTTAAATTTCTCAGAGAAAGTGACTGGTGGTCAATATCAAGTTCTTTATAAAATATCACCTTCCGGTAGTAGTGAAAAATCGAGCCAACTAAAGAAGACTCCCAATAAGAATTTAGAAAAGAAGTTTAGTGATGCTAAGCTATCTTTGGAACCCCCCTATTTCAAAAAATTTAGCACTGATTCGGACGCTTACAAACAACTTTTAAACAACGTGAAATCTACCTATGGAAACGACGTTGCGTTTTTAGAATGCCAGATGGATGTTGTATGGTCCTTTTCGACTGGTAAACACATCGATGATTGCTTGTTGAAGCCTAGTCAAATAACTGTAGCTGAAGCCGCTGAAATTATTCAGTACGCCGATACTATTCTTGATCAATTGAACCAGAACCAGCTGCTGGAATTTTATGGTCGCAAGCGCCCTGATAAAGAGACAGACGATCAAAAAGAAAGGTGTAGAGAGAACGATGGGAAGAAAAAGCAGGTGATTCATGCATTAAAGAACAAAGCAGCGGCTTGCTTAGTGGGATCTAAAAAGGAACTATTAGAAACGACACTTTCTGAACTTGCTCAATGGACTTTTGACGACAGTGCTTCGAATTGGACAAATCTGTTAATCAAAGTGCAGCACACGACCGTGAAAATGGACACTTTGGAGCTGCTCTCAAGTCTGTGCAAAAATACCTTTCTAAAGTGACGCTCAATCAAGAAAATGTCAAGGATGTGGAGTATTCGTGGTGAGCTTTTTAGTGATCTTTGTTGGAATTTATGGAAAGAATACGATACAAAGTGGGACCTTATTAGGCAACCGCCATACGGTTTCGCTTTGTTTTTATTAGTAGTAGTAATTTATTGATATTACCAACAAAACGCGTGTTCTAAATAGTTTCTTTTCTTTTCTTTTTTTTTTTTGTTTAAATTAGCCATAATATAGAGGACACAGAATAATATATATATATACAACATAAAAATAAGCACTTTAGCTAGGGCTTTTACGATAATTGTCAATTCGTTGGAATAGGCGATGAGTTTTCTTCATATCTAGGAGTATATTCAGGTAAATCCAGGTCTACATTCACAGCATCGTCGCCTCCTCCTACAGTAATAGTTGGTTGCGTATGTTGTTCTGTCGAGATAAGATGTGATGGAGTTTCTGCTAGAGATTCTGTTGTGACAGCAGGATAGTCTGTAATAATGAGGGGGAATTCTAAAGATACAGGTTCAACATTTAAGTTGGGGACTTTGTTAAAATGCACAGTCAGTATTAGACGGTGGGAGATTTCCAAGAAGGGGTCGAATTGATGAGTATGAAGTGATTTAGTTGAGCTGTTATTTTTATTGTATGGTATAGGTGATCTGATAAAGTGAGTTTCTGAGCTGCTCGAGAATGAGGGTAAATGGTATATTGCAGGTGGGAATCGTGTGACTATAGGTGGTAGGGTATGTATACCTTGTTTTGTACAAAATCTATAATAATCAAAGTCAGGAGACAAAAAAAAAAAAATAATGACACTATTCCATTCAATTTTACCTATAATTTTCAATTTCCTCAATAGCTAGTTCAATTCTATCAACCTCTATTCTTTCTTTTTCGACACTGCAACGAAAAGCTAATACAACTTCACCTGTTTCAACAGCAGCAGCCTTTGGGACTTCAGCGGACCATTCAAACCAACCTTTTACACCTGAATGTTCCACAGTAGGAATCATAGCTGAAGGGCTCGGTAAATAATGTCTGTGAACTGTTACAATTTTATGAGTTTTGTATTTCTTGAATAGGAGACCGGCAGAAAAGTTGGCTACCAAAGTATATTCGACGAATGCATGTTTCGTTCTACTACTTGCAGGTAAATGGGGAGGTAAATGAAGACCAAAGTCAATAGATTCTTCGCCCGAAAAGATTAATTCTTTTTCCACTTCGCAAATAGGTATAGTTGTTTGAATTTTTGTAGTTGCTTCACCGTCCATGTCACCAACTTCACTTAGATTGTTTTCCCTTGGAAATATTGAGCGAGGGGCATCAATATCAATACCTGCTTTTCCAATAAATTGAAGAGTAACTCTATTCCACTTTATTTTACGATCTTGGAAGATGACTTTGCCCATTAATTTTGTACGCACTTGGAACATTGGATTATCCCTTGTTGCTGGGCCAATGAAATAAACAGGCGTATCATCCAATTCTAATAGCACCGGTAAATGCTTACCAGAAGGCGCTTCATTCATGAATCGTTTCATTTATACAATAAAAAAAAAAAAATTTTTTTTTTTTTTTTTGAAAGGAAAAAGAAAAGAAAAAGAAATTTTATCTTCCACCAATAAAATAAAAAAATCAATTTTTGCTTGGTTGTTTCACAATGCTCACAAAAAGTCATTTTTTTACCCGTGAGAATAAAGCACACAGTAATTGTTTATATAATTATTCTCAGGGGGGGTGTTACTTTACCTTGAAAATTCATTGGTGAAAAAAATCTATATCAAATCTTCCATCATGTATAAAAATCTTATCTTTTTCTTTTTTTATTTACAGTCTAATAGTAGAAGAATAACGATGATAATTTTCAGTGATTGTCTCATAATCAGTATAAATATCGCAATAATTGTTGCCATTAAACATACTATCCATGTCCTAATAACAATATTTCATAAATACATAATACAGATAGATTCTTAATAGTTATTACAAATTACCTTTGCAAAAGAGTCAAACTCGGGAAAGTTGATAGCATTTGTAAAATTACCATCATTCATAAACTTAGTGAGAGATTGTGACACTTCAATGCCAATTCTTCGCTGAGCCTCTTCAGTAGCGCCACCAATATAAGGTGTCATTATTAAGTTAGGACACTCTCGTAAATCGTTTATACATTCTACGGCTGGAAAAACATCTATAGCAGCACCCGCCAGTTTTCCCGACCGCAATACTTTGATGAGAGCAGGCAATCGAATCAACGAACCACAAGCATTATTCAACAAATAAGCTCCTGTTTTCATCTGCCCAAGTTCTTTTTCTCCTATTATCTCTCTTGTTTCCCGTGCATGTAAGCTTACATAGTCTGATATCTCAAGTAGTTCTTGTAAACTCTGAACAGCTTTAGCTCGTCCGACTGGCATGATCGACCTACGTATATCAAAATAATACACAATCATGCCTATCGCTTCTGCCAGTACAGACACCTGTGAACCGACATGACCATACCCCACTATACCTAGTACCTTGCCTCGAATTTCGTAACAGCCTCGTGATACTTTATTCCATACACCTTGATGCATCTCTTTATTTCTATCTGCTAGTTGTCGAGCAAGCATAATGATCTCTCCAATAACCAATTCAGCTACTGATCTTGAATTGCTAAACGGTGAATTAAATACGGCAATCTATCATTCATGTTACATAAAACCTTTTATATATATATATATATATATATTTGATTCTACTACTTTACGCCTTGTTTTGCAGCTGCTTTTAAGTCTACTTGATTGGTAGTCATACAAAAACAACCTATAGCTAGTAGATTTTTGGTTTGCTCCAGTATTTTTTGTGTGAGTTGAGTTTTTGAACGAATACCGAGGATGTGTACATCTTGGATCTTTTCCTGCAGCTCTCTGCCCTCCCATGTTTCTGAATAGGTTTCAACCTTTTTATAGGACACTTAGTCATCACTTTGAATAATGCTCTCTCCTTACCTGGTATCCTTGCTCTCTAAAAACATCAACGGCAGCTTCATTGATATTTTCTAATAGTAAAACTTTGATATCGCTTGTATTAAATGGAAATAATGGAAGAGAGTGTGATTTCAAAGTACGTTTCGATGCTTCCATGTTTGGGTTTTGTGAAATACTCTTGTTTATCATTTTATGTACTGTCTACTATGTATCGCAAAAAAAAAAAAAAAAAAATATGTAAAGGGGGAAAAAAGAGGCAGAAAAAAAGAAAGCATATCTTCTTTTAAGTTTCATGTTGTACTACACAGATCCTTTTTTTTTTTTTATGCAATTTAACTATAAACAAAGGTAAGGAGTAGATTGATAAATTATACTTGCCATAGATTTAAATAGCCCCTGTTTTTTTTTTTTTTTTTTTTTTTGGATAAAATGTCAAAGAGTTACCAATAGTCCAACATAGTATAAACAGCAGCAACATGCAGTAGCGGAATTGCAAAATATGGATTGGAACACGTAGCATTTTTTCAATGGACTTGACCCCATTTTAAAAATTCAGGGGCAGTCGTCTTTGAGTTGTGTCACTACTTTATAACAAATTGCTTTATTGTAAAAAAAAATAAAATGAGAATAATACTAATAAATACAGACTTAAAAAGAGATCATCTCTTTTTATCTAAAATGTATATATATATATATATATGGGAATAATTAAGCGGAACCAAGGTAACCGTCCTTTTCCAGTAATAAGATGATTTCATGGACAGCTTGAGAGACGGATTGTTTAGTAATATCAATAGTTAAATCAGCATCAGCAGGAATTTCATAAGGAGCGTCAAGACCAGTGAACTCCTTGATCTCGCCACGTTGAGCACGTTCGTAAATACCATCACGATCACGCTTAATACATTCTTCGAGGGGAGTAGCAACATGGACAAGGTAGAAACCACCAAACTGTTCAATAGTCTTCTTAGCTGCCTTACGAGCAGCATCATAAGGAGCGATGGGTGCAACAATAGCAGCAGCACCAGCACGGGTCAATTCACCAGCAACAAAAGCTTGACGAGCAATGTTGATATCACGATCGCGCTTAGAGAAACCAAGCTCAGAAGAAAGTTCAGCACGAACGTTTTCACTGGCCAAAAGAGAAACAGAACGAGTTGACTCTTGGTTTAAAGAAACTTGAAGAGCACGAGCAATAGCATTCTTACCTGAGGCGTGAAGACCAGTGAAGAAAATAGTGAAACCTTGTTGGTTACGAGGGGGATGAGATTGACGCAAAACAGAGACAACTTCAGGGTATGAGAACCATTCAGGAATAGGTAAACCGTTCTTAAGACGACGACGGAGTTCGGTACCACTGATGTTCAAAGTTTTGACACCTTCGGGAACTTCATCGGCAGGAATGTATTCATCTGTGTCAGGAGAATAGGTGACCATTTGGAAAGGAACCATTTCAATGCCGATTTCATCCTTGTATTTTTCAACCAAGTGTTGGGCGTCATAAGGACCGTAGAAATCAACACCTTGAGAGTTCTTACCAGGACCAGCGTGGTCACGACCGACAATAAAGTGGGTGACACCGTGGTTCTTACGGATCAAAGCGTGCCAGACAGCTTCACGAGGACCACCCATACGCATAGCCAAAGGTAACAAACTGAGTTCGGCCATACCGTTAGGGTACTTGGGCATCAAAGCCTTATAGACACGGACACGAGTGTAGTGGTCAATATCACCAGGCTTAGTGAGACCAACAACAGGGTGAATGAGCAAGTGAGCTTTACGTTGACGAGCAGCGCGGACAGTTAATTCACGATGAGCACGATGCATAGGGTTACGAGTTTGGAAAGCAACAACGCGAGTCCATTGAAGCTTCTTGAAGTGAGCACGAAGTTCAGAAGGAGAGTCTATTTTATAAATACATGTTAGACCATGGCATACCAAAGCTCAAAATCGAGTGTTACTTACATCTGCTAGAAACATAATCGTAGTGAGAAGGAGCTTGAATGGCTTGAAGAGAACCACCGACGTTGAATGCTTTGGCAATGTTGTGGAGATAGTTGACAGCAGGGTGGGCAATGTCATCAGCACCATAGACAAGTTCAGCTTCCTTGGATTTGTTTGGTTGGTATACATCTTCAACAGTTAAGATAGCTAAGGGTTCGTAATCACGAGGATCCAATAAAACAATACGGTTAGAGGCCTTGATATTGCTTTCTTCAATTTGTTCCTTGCTAACATCAAGAGTAATAGGAATGGGCCACAATAAACCGTTAGCGAGTCTCATGTTTTCAACAACACTAAAATAAATATGAGAAACACGCTCTCTGTATAGATCTGTTGGTTACATTACCTTTCATAGTCCTTTTGGTTCAAGAAACCTTCAAGAGGAGAGAAACCACCGTTCAAGATGAGTTCAAGATCACACAATTGACGGTCAGTCAAGACAAGAGAAGGTAAGTTGGTAGCTTCAGCTCTGAGAGATTCGCTCTTATCAGCATCTCTGATATAAAGGTCTTTGAGGACACCACCGTGAGGAGTATTAGCCATGATGAATTGTTCGTATTCAAATTGATAAAGGGAAAGAATAGGAAATAAGTTTGATCAAGACCAATTTAAATCTATTTTTTTTTTTTTTTTTTTTATGTCACAATTTGGATTTCAACAACTCATAATGCTGCTTGATGATTTAGCGACTCAGGCACATGATGGCGCAATTGGCTTACGCCCAATAAAAATTTGCGAAGAAAACAAACAAAATCTTGAAGGATTATTTGATTGGACAGGAATGACATAAACAGCTTCCCCCCGCTTTACAAAGGGTAATCAATTATTAATTCTTAGTTTGTTTTTATTCTAATGAAGCCTTCTGATGTATCTCGACGACGAGGCTTTTTTTTTTTGTTTTTGAACTCAAAAATTTGAATGATTAAGGGTTTTGGTATAACCAATGTTGTACTAAATAAGGACGGACGGATTTTCCAGTCTTTCTCTTCTATGTTATTTACACGAAGAAACCTATGCCAAATATAACTACTTTAAAAAAAAAAAAAAAGGACAAAAAACACGGTGCATATAATGATGAATTGTTAAGCACGCGTTATTCAGCTATTTCTGTAACTATATAAAGTCTTTGCATATACTATAATCAACTCTTGGAATGAAAGTATTATGTACATGGAAATAAAATTATGATTATTATTGTCCTTCTAATATATGCTATTGTAGGCAAATTACACTCTTACAATGCTTAAATGTAGTGTTAGTATGAGGGAGAAGATGATACCAATCGAAATATTGACAAAGAATAGTTAGTACATGTCTTGAAAAAAGAAAGAAGTTTATGCAATTGTTGTGGAGCAGCGTGCCGGAATTTGAATAACTTTAGATAATATATACTTTACCGCCTTTTATAATTCCACTGCGCTATAAAGTTAACTAGTCAATAAAGAAGATGCCTTGAATACTCCAATGAATAGTACACGCTTGTTCTCGTTATACACAATAATCAATTAAATTTGTCAAGAATCCAGAAAAATGATACCATTTAATAACCGCTTATGATTGGCCTATTTTTTTCAAGATTGAGATCATATCACGACATTACGCTTAACACTCTTGTTATATAAAGAACTGTAATTTACACATGATGATATTTATTGTATCTCGAGAAATTCTTTAGGTTCTAAACCAAATGTTTCCCAAAATTCAGTTGAATCTAATCTAGGTTTGACACCACCTTTTTCTACAATATCCTCCAAGGAACCATCACCCAAAGCTTGATGACACTTTTCATCGTTTTTAGCTAAATCTCGAGCAATTTCAATTTGTACTTGACTTCCCCAGGTCAAAAATAACTTGATCCAGTCATAGCACGTATTATCAGAAATAATCCACCTTTCACCATGCTTGAATTTGTTATGCACAGCTAAAATAGACCTTGCAACATCTTTGCCGTGAATTAAATGCAATTGACGTGCTAACAGTTTGTTTCTAATAGCATCAACAGTTGGAAATCGAGGCACCCAGTTCTTAGGTTGTCTAACCATTAAAAGCTTTTAAAAACAAATACTAAAAAGAAAAAATAGGTGTTACCTTTCATTACCCCAAAGACCAGCAAGGTGAAGTACAGAGCCACCGTGCTTAAGAATAACCTCTTCTGCACCCATACGCCCAGTATCTTTTGACTTATCTAATGGTGTATGTCTATTAGCAGGGTTTCCATTGAAAGGCCGGGTAGAAGATAACAGGATCCATTGCGTTGAATTAGTTTTATATTTGGTTTCGTAAGCTTTAATGAGCAATGTCATACATTCATGTTGCATTACTGGGAATGTAACGAGTACTGTTTGTGCAAAAGGCAATGAAGACACGTCTATATGTTCGCACATGTTGGGCAAAGACCATTGAATCGTGTTGTTTCTGCCATCGCGTGTAGTAGCAGCAAAGTTTATTTGCAAAGATACTAAAAGTTCAGCGAGAAACTGACCAGTCCAACCTAATCCAAGAATAAGAATAGGGAGTGTAGCAGAAATAACCTGTTGTTCCATGAGTTGATATTGAAAAAGAAAATGATTATTATTATTTTAACATCGATGAAAATTGTAGGTGTAATTCGATCAGGAAAAAAAAAAAAAAATGTTGTGACCTCTTTTGTACTTGACACCAACAATAATAAGTCTAATGTTTTATTTATGTTAAACAAGGTCGAAGGCAACATAATAGATCTGAACTGAACGCTTCTTCGGAAAACTTGTCTGAAGCTGATGCTCGAGCATTTGCAGCCATTTGTTCATATTTCACTTCTGTCAGAGTAAGAGCTGAGTTTAGAGAATCCGCAAAAGTGTCAGCAGTATCGGCCAAATAACCTGTTGGTTTACCATCATATTCTGTCACAATATCAAACTTGGGTCCACCTGATTTATGGGCAACAGGAATTAAACCAGCAGCCATATATTCTACCACGCCAATACCAAAATGTTCATTCCACATTGTATGAAGGCCAATCTTTGCAGTACCCAGGTACGACACAAGTAAATCATAAGGAGCGTTAATTTCAAATTTGACATAATCCTATGTTTCACAGCATGTCAACACACAACTCTTTTTCCCCCCTCCCCATAAAGAAAAAAAAAATATATTTTTACCTGGATTCCAAGAGAAACTGCTTCTTTCTTAAGATTGTCGATTCTATTTGCATCGCCTTCATTTCTTGAGCTCCCAATTAATATAAGTTCTACTGATTTTTCCTTCCATTCAGGGTATTTTTCAAACAATTTTGCTAGTGATTTCAATTGCAATGAATGGTCCTTCTCAGGTCTGAACTGGGCAACACTCACTATCATTGATTTTCTTCCTTTTAATGGTAATGCATTTAATCTTTCTGTATCGCAGGGAGGATATACAATTTCCGCCTTTGTCTTCCATAATTGATCAATGTGTCCTTTGGTCCATGTAGAATTGACCATAACAATGTTTGCAAACGAACCACAAAATCCATATATCTTTGCGAATAGTCGATAATAACTATTGTATTGAAATATTATGTACTGTTTATTTTATGCGTGTGATGATATAAGCTTACATGAGTTTTCCGGTACTCCAGAATGCACTTTGAGCCACTCGAGCATCGTTATTATGTGCTGCTCTTCTTTCATAGACTCTATTTACCATATCTGAACTAATCGTCGGGTAATGTGTATATGTCGCAATTTTGACCTTTGTAAAGAAGTGCACAACTGGATAAGTGAAAGCGTATCCCATAGTATCTAACAGACAAAAAAAAAAAATGTCAGTTAAACGTCCATTACCAAGGAAAAATGAGTCCTACCAAAAAACACGTCAGGCACCAATTTACTCACTGCTTCATATCCCATTAATGTAGATGCTAAGCTTTGTAAAATCAAAGTGAATCGAGGGTATAAATGATCCTCTACAAGACTTCTTTTTGTCAAATAAATAAACGAAAGTCTATTGGGGTTCAAATCTATGTTGAAATTTTTCTATTCATACCAAAAAAAAAAAAAAATCAATTCACAGTCAAAGGAATAGCTTGTTATACGTACTTTTACTTTATCAATAATTTGGGTTTTGTTTACTTCTAAATCGCCTGTATATACAACACATATAGCATTGGCAAATTCTTTTTGGATGTCTCGAAGCGCTGTCCAAAGAACACGTTCTCCTCCTCCACCAGCATTACTATAACAACGTTAGAGAGTCAATCATTCAAAGCGTTGGGAAATTACCAGTAAGGATGGAAGAAGCCCAAGAACAGTGGATGTTCTAGATTAGCTGCTGAAGGACCTAATTCATGTAATACTTGGGCTCTGTTTTCGTCAATGTTGTTGTTGATATAGAATTTTAGAATAGACACCACAATCCACAACGAAACGAGTAATGCCGTGATCCAAAATGATAATGCCATTATCATTTTATTACAATAGAAGATATAGAGCACTAAAACATGAAATTAATTTTTTTTTAAATAGGGTAAATAAAGCATGAAAGTTCAAGTACCGCCAATACAATCGTTTTTTTTTTTTTTTTTCGCGTTACTTTTGAACAATTGATTCCATATGTAACGCTCTTTTTTTTCTATGTGAGTAATTACATCTTGTTCCTACTATTAGGTCTTGGTTTTATTATTAGTCGAATAGTGTCTTTGTAAAGAAATAAGTCAGTCATGTTAGAATTTTATTGGTCTATTTTATTACTGCACAAGAGTAACGCAGGAATGGGCGATGAACTTGTCTGTGTTTGATAGGACCACGACGTCAAAAATTTCAATTCTAAATGTGTGTGACATTTACGCGAGAATTATATAATTCTGAGTATTATGTATACGTCGAATAAGAACTTGTCTGAAATTACATGTATTCTAGCTGCATGAAATGTTCCTAATGGCACACAACTATGGAGATAAATAAAGGGGACATATATATAACATTCAAACCTTTTTTCTAAACGCTAGGATGCACCCATAACATAATCGTATACGCATGATGGTGTAAACGTAAGTTTAACTAATACTAGTAGTAAATATATTAAATCCTTGCTTATAAAGCTATAAGGAGATGTCCCATTACGTATGAAAAGACTGCTTATGTATTATCTCATGGTGGCAAACATGAATCAGGAGTAAAGTCATGTATACATATGTAGACATACAAGATTTTAGATGTGAAGAGAGAGAGAGAGATAGCAGTTAGGATAGAACATTGCGTTTCTTCTTCTATTCTAAATTACCGCCAACGTTTAATCAACGTACTTTTTGACTTGCATTTGTACATTGCCTATAGAGAATAGCTATTATGTACATAGCAACAGCAAGCTGTTTCCCGGTTAAGTCTATTTACAAGCACTGATAAATGTGCATAAAAAAAAAAGACACGCATTATTGGTAAAGAATGCATGAATCGAATGATTGAATAAAGGCATGCACACGGTGTAAAGAAAGTGTCTATTTATAGTGATAGCTTTCTATAGGTTAACAAACATGTAGTCAATGCATATTAATACAGTCTTCTGTTATTTTTTTTTTTTTTTTCAAGATTTCTCTTTCATTTTCCTTTACAAATTATGGGCCTTTTTTCAGATAGCAAATCGTCTATTACATTTTATATCGGTAAAAAAAAAGCGAGCTTATTCATATTTAAGTTTTAATTTATTTTTAATTGGGAATAGACAACTTATCCAACTACCCGGAAATTGAGTGGTACCAGTTTCAACAGTTAACAGACAGCATTGTACTGGTGCCTAGTGGATCAAAAGAAGCCATTGAAGCAATAAGAAAAAAACTTAAGCATGGAAGCGTACAACAACAACTTCGGGCATTGGATGTGTGTACCTTGTATACATTCATTTCATCCATTGACTTACTTTTTTTTTTTTTGCTATAGATTTTAAAACTGCTTTCTGAAAATTCAAACCACCGTTTCCATAGTAAAATAAGCGTTTCCAGTAAATCATATAGCAATACTTATCTATTTGAATAGGAGACCTAATATTAAATGAAAAGATGAAAGAACGACTAGAGTTCATACTTGATTCACCTTCAGAAGATATGCGAGTTAAAAAGATAATTATGTCTTTATTACAGAATTGGATTATGCGATTTAAAAATGAAAGAGGTATTCAGTCCATCGAGCAGCTCTATGAAAAAGGGAAACTATGGTTACGTTGTTACTCTTCTTCAGCCAAAAATAATAATAACCGCAATCGATTAAAAGATGAAATAGTCTTGGCAAATAACTTGGCGAATGAATTATTAATCGAAGTAGGCAACACAAGGAGATACAGTAACGATAAACATCTGAATTGTTTAGAAGAGAATAAGAAAGTTCTTTGCTATCTAAATCAACAACAGTGCAACAACAAAAAAGAGCAATTTCATTGGACAAATAAATTGATCGCGTCCAACGAAGAATTATTCAAGGTGATAAGCCTTTATGAATTATTGACTGTTGATAAAGACCCTTTTCTTAGAGAAGACAGAAGCCATGATGAAGAAGATCCCTTTGCTGATCCTCCTTCTTCTTTATTGTATGACGAATAAAAAACTCCGTTCTTCCTAGAATATGCGTTTTGAGTTGTTTTTCATTCTTGGCGTTTTCTTCTTTTTATTTATACAATGGATAATACCAAAACAATTGTACCCCCCCTAAAAATTGTATACTTTACTACATGGTTTAGAGATACAAAATTTAGTAAATTCACAATTTATCACTAGGTTACAAGTTATAAACCTTTTTTTTTTTTTTTTTTTTTTTTTTTATCAGGTCAAGATTTGAAATTCAATAAACGAGCATGTCCCATTCCAAATGAGTATGAGATTCAATATGAAGGAGACGACAATTGGTGTACGTTAACAAGTTCTACAGAGGACATGGAAAATGCTGCTGGACTCATATTTCATGCACCTGATACCTCCCTATCCAACCTTCCTGATCGTAAGTGTGCACAAAAAGCAAAAAAACAATAGTGTAACCCAAGTGTTGTAGATGTAAGCAACCAACCTTGGATATTGGAGTCATTAGAGACACCTTACTCGAGTAGTTTCAGGGCACAACCAGAACACATGAAAAATTTTGATTATCTTGCCTCTTATCATTTCAAATCCTCTTTCCTCTTTTCCTACTTTTCACCAGCCATCATGGACGTAGTCAATCGTCCTTTGCCTGAAAACTTCATGGAGACAAAGACGAAATCAGCACCTATTCTTTGGATAGCGAAAAACTGTGGAGCAACGAATAGCAGAGAGACATATATAAAGAAATTAATGGAGTATGTGGACGTTCATAGTTACGGTTCATGTTTAAATACAAAACCGTTTCCATCAGATAGATCGCGTATGGACTTAATAGGAGAATATAAGTTTTATTTAGCTATTGAAAACTCAAACTGTGAAGATTATGGTATAATATATATATATATAGGACAATAACTCGTCATTCTGTATCTAATATATATTTACACCAGCTACTGAAAAGTTATTCGATACACTCATGATGTCAGCTGTACCCATAGTAGATGGACCCCCTAGCTATGAAGGCTATATTCCTAACAATCGATCTGTTATTTATATGGACGCCTATCCCGATCCTAAAGACCTGGCGGACTATATTAACTATTTGCATAACAATGATACTGCTTACCTCGAATACTTGTCTTTTAGAAAGCACGCTATTGATATTGCTCCTAAAGATAGACTTGACAAGGCGTTTTTGGATAACTGGAGCGACCCCAGCAAGCACAATAAACGATCTAGTTACTGTTCAGTATGCCGTGGTTTACTTCCTTGGTGGTCTTATAAGAGTGACCCTAATCAGAACGCCACCTATCGAGATCCCAATAAAGACGAATTATTTTTGACAGATCAATCATGTGCTGCAGGTGGGAAATGGAGATATATTTTGGATGGTCCCCCTTACATACCCGACTGGACACCGCGCCCACGAGACGAGTTTACTAGACCTGACTTTTATGATAGTGCAGCGAATATGACCGCCTTACCAGAAAACACAGAAAATGACAATAACAGTAAAGTAGTCATGGGAAACATCTTATTCATATCATTTTTCATTGCCTTTGTTGCATTTCTATTTAAGCAATCTAGAAGGAATTCGCATGTTTATAGTCAAGTACCGCCTGTTTAAATAAAAGAGAGAGTCATCATCTCTTCTTTTTGTGTACTTTAATATACTTTACGAATACTTTTATTTCGATTAGGTACTCTTGATTGACATGATAAAAATAATAAAGAAATAGTGTGTTGATATATGTGCAGTCAAAATATAGTTTCAAACAAAAATAAAAAGACTTGCTAGCGCTGATAGCTTTTTCTGACCAACTTACGATTCAACGCCTATGATGCCTGCTTAACTTCTCCATAACCTATGCTTTGCCCGATCTCCCTAAGTATCATCATGCTGATTGTGAAGCCAGGTTTGACCAACAGCATTGACATTTTATTGAGTTTGCACTCGTCTAGCAATCGTGTATCGGTTTGAGCCAATCGAGTCTGTCAAAATCTGGGTCTATCAATAGTAATACTGTAATTGATATGAAAAACTTCGAGGTCAATGATTATCCAGGAACCACTAGAAATTTACATGTAGAGATGTCAATCACATGGAATATATTATAAGATATAATACCGCTTATTAGTAAGAATATGAGACTTGATTTGATAGCAACTGAGTCAGCAATTTTCATCATTATTTCGAGTTTTGAGTATAGAATCGAATCGAATAACCTATTGACTAGGCATGTCTTCACTAAATCACAAAATTGCAATTCCTATTAAATGTAAAAATTCAAATCTTAAAAAATGACTTATTTCCCACAATTGTATTTTACAGTTATCATATAGATAACACAGATAAAACTATTCGTTATCCATCTTATAGCTGGCTTTGATTTTTTATCGGAAAGTCTCCCCCCACTTTCCATCTAAAGTCCGTATTTGGCTTTTTTGGTGTATGTGGAACGACGCTTAGATCCATTTAAAATTCGAGAAGAAAAAAAAAGTTTTTTTTTTTTTTTTTTCTATTGTTATTTCTTTTCTTTTCTTCTGCTGCTAGAGTATGATATCTGTTTGGAATCATCAGCAGAAACATGATATGATGATAAGCCCAGAGAGGAGTGTTTCTCCAAGCCCTACAATATCAACTGCAATTGTAATTGCAACAAACAGCAACGAAAGAAGCTCCGTTGATTTTTCTGAACTATACAGTAAACTATTAACATTAAAGCAGCCGAGACGACGTTCTCAGTTAATACCATCTTCAAAACCACCTTCCCCGACTTTATCAACACATTCCGCTGAAGCCACTTTTATAAATTCTAATGCAGCTGCACCAATACTTTCTCAGCATCAGTCCCGCCCTCATCTACACCACAAACCTGTCAGTTTCTCATCTACCCCTTCACAATTTATATTTAAAAAACCAGACTATTACAATAAAAACTCTTTCACTTGGTCGGATTTACGGAGATACTTTGGTCAAGAAACAACAACGAACAATATTGAAGATAAATACGGCACTTGGGGTAAAAATGATAAGTCTCTTGTATGATATCCTCACTTAACTGACAGCTTATTAGGCAGTTATATTGGAAAAGGTGCAGGTGGATCAGTTCGACTGATAAAACGCTCTACCGATCAAAAAACATTGGCTGTGAAACGTTTCAGAGGAAGAGCACCCAATGAATCAGAAAAGGACTATATCAAAAAAGTGACTGCAGAATTCTGTATAGGATCAACCTTACATCACCCGAATATTATTGAAACACTCGATATGATACAAGAGAATTCTCAGTATTTTCAAATTATGGAATACGCTCCAAACGATCTATTTGCTGTAGTCATGAGTGGTATGATGTCAAGAGAAGAAATTGCTTGTTGTTGGCGTCAGTTACTCAATGGTGTTGACTATTTGCACTCAATGGGTATTGCGCATCGTGATATTAAACTGGACAACCTCGTATTAGACCCTCTTGGTATCTTGAAAATCATTGATTTTGGGTGTTCAACTGTATTTAAATATCCCTTTGAAAATCAAGCTGCATTATCGAAAGGTACATCTCTCTATATCCTCCGTACAAGATGATTGTTAACGCTTCTCTAATTTAGGCATCTTTGGATCTGACCCTTATATCGCTCCTGAGCAATTTGTCAACCCAAAATACGACCCTTGTCTTTCTGATATATGGTCTTGCGGTGTTGTATTCATTTGTATGATGATTCGCCGATTTCCATGGAAAATACCTCGTCTCAGCGATCCTTCCTTTCGAGCATTTGCGACCAATTGCCACGACCAGCAACATAGACTCTTGAAGCTTTTACCCCGTGAATCGCGTTCTGTCATGGCAGGTATATTAAAAGTAGATCCTGAAAAACGCCACGGCCTCGCTGATATCCTTGGTGACCCCTGGGTTCAATCGATTGATGTTTGTCAGGTACATGACCCAGGAAAAAAACACGTACATCATGTCATGTCTATTTGTCCCGAAAGTTCAGGTCGTGATAATTTAGTGATCCTCACAGCGGAACCGCCTGGTGTAATCGCTGAAAAAGAAAAAAGAAAAAGGTCAAGTGCGCCTCCCTCGCCTAAAAAAGTTTCGCCTGTGAAAGTATAAAAAAATGTGTTTATATAACAAAAAGCAAAATCAAAAAGTATTTCTATTATATATATATATATATATACCACTTATTTCTTAATATATAACATTATCCTTTGCTTTAATAAAGAATTTATTTAATTAAGCATAATGACATACGGCTCATTCTTTTTATCTAAGGTGATTAATTTAGGAGAGGTGTTTGTCATATCTACTACATACCATCTGCATACATTCGTAAGTAGGCTTGTTTGTTCATCTACGCACATATCTAAGTAGATAGAACAAATCCTGAAAAGGCATGAGTAATTGAGGTCTCAGAGACAGGATACCACACACGCTAAACTGGTCTACAAAATAGGTGATGCAACTATGGTGCTATAGAACTCTAAAAATGCCTTTTGTATACTGTCTTTTGTCTAGGAAACCAGTTTTATATTTCAACCTAGTGTCCCTTTATAGTCATAAACTTCCAGTTCTCGTCATCACTGACACCTATGTTGCGCCTCGTGGCCAGTTCGGACTTGATGCTGTTGAGACTTTCCTAGTCAATCGCAATATTACCGCGTCTTTGGTATTGGACGTTGAAAGTGGCAGTAATATGCTCCAGACGAAGGAGACCTGCTTCCTTCACCATATCTTCATTAACCAGTTCAGTTACAGCTGTTAAAAAGCTTAAAGTATATGTTTTTATTTCTATGGCGAGTCTTCATAGTCATTAGTGGCGCAGATCGTTTTAAGCTTATGTTGTATCTTGGCTCCTATATTCACACCCCAACAAAAGATGTGAAATTAAGGCATTAGGTAATAAATTATATAAACTATTCAACGAATGGATAGTAGGAAATACCTAGTTTTAAAGCATTTGTAACGGACTATGGAAATCGCCAAATTTCAGAGTCAATAGACGTATATGTAGCTAGAATTGGTTGATTTCCTAACTTTATTTTTTTTTTTTTTTTTTCATCTCCTACTCTTCACTTTATATAATGGAAAACACTAATAATAGTGATAGTAATACTAATAGCAACATTACCAACTCCAATGACAGTAATACTACTACCATTGGAACAGTCATTGATAATAAAACACCTACTCCTTGTGCAGCAGGTTGTGGGTTCTTTGGAAATGAAGCATTTAACAACATGTGTTCACAATGTTTTAAAGCAAAAAATAAAGACACTCCTTCATCATCATCTGACAAAGCTACTAGTAAAGACGATACTACTATTATTTCAGCTATTGAGAAATCAAGAAAACATCTTCGAAGTCCATCGCCCGATGAAGTTAGAGCCAGTAGTGCACCTACTTCCTCCATCGCTTCTCCTGCTTCCAATGATAATAATAACAAACCAAGCCAATTAAATAAAGGAAGATGTTTTAATTGTAGATTAAAAGTAAGTGGGGTGAGATAGTATAGTTAATGTACAAAAACTTAGTATTTTAGGTTCCTTTGGCAAAACAAGCCGCAAATAAATGTAGATGTGGATACATATTTTGTGATAGTCATCGTTACCCTGATAGACACGATTGTGATGTCGATTATGCTAAAATGGATAGAGGTTACCTAATTATCAATATTGCCGGGATTTTAACTAACAAAAGGGTTAATAGAAATACTTGCTAAAAACAATCCAAAGTTACATGAACGCCCCAAAGGTGGAAGGTCATTTCAACGTATTGATAGTTTATAAATATTCACAATAACAACACATATTCTCACAGCATCCTTTCTTAATTCAGCAACAACCTTTTCTTTTTTTAATTTTGTTTCAATAAATTCCTTCCCCTTCTTTTCTTAAATACCTCTTCTCCTGGTGGCCCTCTAAGAATACAATGAAATGCTCACATAATTCAAGAGTGGCCTAGCAAGTTAGAACGCCTGATGGTAAATATTTTTTTTATTTCTAAACTTCTTTTTTTTTTTTTTTTTTTTTTTTTTTTTTTTTAAAAAAAAAATGTACATAGTATAAATTAAATGTTATCTCCCTTTTAGAGAACATCGACGTTGGATATTCTTAATACAGTGTGAGTTTGCTTGTGTTCAATAGTACGCTTGTAATTCTTTCTTCTCTTCTTCTTTACAATTTGAATAAGTTTACTCTTTGTGTGTTCAATAACAGTGGCGTCAATATTGAACACTGACTCGGGGACATAAGGTGATCCCTTTAAAGTATAGTCTTTAGATCCAATTTCACGAACCTTGTCTAATTTCAAAACATCGCCAACTTTGACATCCTTCAAACGATTGACAATAACTTTATCATTCTTTGTAATCAAGTAAGGTCGACCTGCGATTTCGGCAACTGCATAATAACGTAATTGATCACGAAGCTTTTGGATCAAACCTGTTGAGTCATTATTGGCTGTTGTTTGAATAGAACGGAAGGTATCTAATTTTACTCGTGAGCATGTATTATTATTATACGAATTGTCTACAGTCTTACTTTGTAAAGGGGTTTGTCTCAAGAGAGGGGCGGTTGCTACGTGCAATGATGAGTTTTTGACTATAGGGAGGTTTTAATTTTTTGAATTGGTATTTACCCTTCGTTGTGATCCCTTTGAATAAAGTTGACAACATTTTTAGAAAATAATATAGTTGAAGGACAAGGGCTGTCTCAGGTCTCCTGCTCAAATTTACGGGATGGGTCTGTGACGACTTTTATTATTAGCGAGTAGAGTCCTTTTATAGACACCCACTATGCACACCCTGGCCCTACCATTTTGGGAAAGAATAAAGGCATTTAAGAAGAGTAACGTATAGGTTTAGTACTTGAATATCATAAATCACCATATACTCGCTAGCTATAGTAATAAACGTGGAGAACACATAGTATATGGTTTTTAATTCTGTCTACCGTACATTGAAGAAAGCCACAAGCAGAGCTGTCCATCTGTATATACCGTATACCGTACCATACAAATAACAGGCACCAGCAACAGAAATCCACTTTTGAACTAGAAGCAAACGATGTCGGTTTATGATAAGAAATGGCCCAGTATATGTACTCCTTTTAGTCATAGAGTGATCTATTGAAAAGTACGCTGAATGGATAAGGGATATACATTTGTTAGTTAAAGTGGTTATCTTCCCTGCTGGTAATTGTCGCTTTGCAGGTTCACGTTTTGTATGCACCTGTTTAAACAACGTGAATCACTTATTCAGACGATGAAATGACTTTGAAAATTGATTTCTTGCACCAGCCAATCGAACCTGGACAAGTTGAAATTTAATGCTGCTAAAATTGCCTATATAAAAAGCCTTCAAATCTATCTATTTTTAATTTTTTTTTTCTAGCATCTTCATCCAAAACATACAAACAAAATGACAAGTCGATGGCTGTGTTATCTCATTTACACAGTTGCGTTATTATGTACTCTAATACCTATGGCTCATGCAGCTGTAATGTCTATTGATTACGGTACAGAATGGTTTAAAGTGGGCCTCATCAAACCCGGTATGCCATTAGACGTGGCTCTTAACAAAGATTCCAAGAGAAAAACACAATCCGTTGTTACTATTAGACACGATGAACGTATTTACGGTAGTGATGCTGTTAGCTTGGTAACGTATAGACACACACTCTTATCATACACTCAACTCAACATGACATATATAGGCTGGCCGTTTCCCTCATCTAACTTACGCAAACTTGAAAAACATTATCGGAAAAACATACGACGACCCTGTAGTTGAAGAATATCGTAACAGGTATAACAACGAATTGATTGTTGACCCTGAAAGAAATATGCCTGTTTTCGTACATAACAAGACAACTCAAATAACCATCGAAGAATTAATTGCGTACCAATTTCAAAACGCAAGACAGCAAGCTTCTGCCACGGCTGGTGAAAACGTCAAGGACTGTGTGATTACTGTGACTCCTTTTGCCAATCAATACGAACGTCAAGCTATCCTTGATGCTGCAGAAATTGCTGGATTAAACGTACTTAGTCTCATGCACGATGAAACAGCTGTTGCCCTTAACTATGCTGTCAATCGTGAAATTGGAAAGGAACCTGAAAACCACGTATTTTACGATATGGGTGCTGGATCTACAGTGGCCTCTATCGTGACATTTTCAAACGTTGAAACAAAAGATGGAAAAATTACGCGTACAGCACCTCAACTGGAAGTAAGAGGTGTAGGTTTCGATCGCACTTTGGGTGGACATGAATTAGATGTACGAGTTCAACAGTTTTTGGTAGACGGGTTTATGAACAAGTACAAAGACACTGTGAAAACCGATATTCGATCTTCATCGAGTGCCATGACGCGATTATTAAAAGAGGCAAACCGAGTCAAACAAATTTTAAGTGCAAATACCGATACGATGGCTTCCGTAAGTCAGATAAAAAAAAAAACAGAGAGGTATTCGCATATTGATTGAATTGAGATGATATAGATTGAAAGCCTTCATGAAGGTATCGACTTTAAATTCAAGGTTACTAGATCAGATTTAGAAACTATTTGCAAAGATTTGATCGAACGAGTAAAATCACCGCTTGAAGTTGCCTTGGAAGCAGCCAATATGTCAGTGGTATGATGATTAATTAGTTTTTGAGAGGTTTTAAGCTGCTCACTCATTCATGATAGGAGGATATCCAGTCCGTTGTTCTTGTTGGTGGAGGTGTTCGTGTGCCTGCTGTTCAAAAACAATTGGTTGACCTTGTTGGAGCGTAAGTTGAAAAACTAAAACGTAGGTTGTGCTTCTTTCTAACGCTGTACTGTAGCCAAAAGATTGCAAAGAATGTGAACGGTGATGAGGCTGCTGTTTTAGGCGCTGCTTTTCGTGGTGCCTCTCTTAGTAATCAATTCAGATTAAGCAAGCAAATTAGTATTAAAGATGTCACTCTTTATCCCATTGATGTTTCTTATAAGCCTGAAAATAAAGGCAAAGAAGGTGAGAAAGAAATAGAGACATTCAACTACTGTAACTAACCTTAAAAAAAAAAAAAAAACAATAGCTGCAACTCCAGTGGAAACAGCCATCTTTAACAAATTCGGCAATATTGGTACTCGTAAATTAATGACTTTTAACCGTGTCACTGATTTCGAGTTTGACGTTGCTTATGCAAAGTATTCTGGCTCTGGTATGGGTAGTGTCGCAAAGGTGAAAGTAACTGGTCTTACTGAAGCCATGAAAAAGCACAAGGATGATATAAAGGCATCCGAAATTCCTCCCAAAGTCCGTGTCACTTTCGAATTATCTAGCTCTGGCATTGTCTCTATCCCTGAGGCTGCCCTTCATATCGGTAAATTAACCTTCAAGGAAAAGGTCAAATCCTTCTTTGGTGGAAAAGATTCAAAGGAGGAACCCGAAAAAAAGGAAGATGAAGCCAACAAGCAAAACGAAACCTCTTCTGAAGACGTCAAGAACGCCAACGCTACCGAAGATGTAAAAGAAAGCGTTTCCATTATCAAAATTCCTTTGGAAATTGAATATACACCTGTTGGTCTTATTCCCCTCCGCGCTCAAGATAAAGCTAATGCCAAAAAGAGAATTCAAGAACTTGATGCACTTGATACTCGCAAGAAACTCCTTGAAGAATCGCGTAATGCTTTGGAGTCATTTGTGTACCGTGTACAAGACTTTTTATATGACGATATTGTTGCACTTGTAGCTACCGAAGAGACTATTGAAAACTTAAGAGAGAGACTATCTGAAGTATCAGACTGGATTTATGATGAAGGCGAGCATGCTGATACACCCGTGTTTAAGAGTAAGCTCAAGGAGCTCCAACTCATTGAACAACCTATTCAACACCGATTCAGAGAATACATGCAACGTGATAAGAATATTGAGATGATTGAGTCTAATCTTAAGCGTGCTAATGATTTCTTGGCAAGTATCCGTGCCTTGGGAGAAGAAGAACGTTACCACACAGAAGCAGAACTTGAGGAATTAGTCGTTGCTATCGAGAAGCTTGAAGATTGGAAAAACGATAAAGTGGAAACACAAAAGAAACTTGCGCTTACAGAAGATCCTGTACTTATTACTTCTCATGTTTTGGAAAAGCTCAAGAGTTTCGAGGAGCAATTCATGAAACTTGTAAATAAAAAGAAGCCCAAGGTTTCGAAGAAGGCACCTGAGAGTACCAAGACAGATACCAAAGAAGAAGCAGAAACCGCTACATCAAATGAGCAGAAAGAAACTCAAAGTAGTGCTCCCGAGGATGTTAACCATGATGAGCTTTAAGTTAGACAAACCTGAATCTTTTAGATCAATAAAATACACTCTTTTTTGAACAAAAGTCCATTATAAATAAAAAGGGGGGAAAAGCAATCGTTTCGAGGAAAAGAAAGAAGTTTGAGTAAACGTGTCTTAAGAAAAAAAGATATGAAGGCTTATCATTATGTATTTGATTTTCAGCAAAACGAGTAGAAAGAGTTAACTTTATACCTATATGAGTACTAATGACCATTAAAAGTTGCCGCAAACATCAAACATTGTCACTAATAGAAGCTCTGTCAACGAAAGAGGCATTAGTCTAGCTGGTAATAATTTACTTACAATTCGATACCTTTCTGCTTAATGGGTAAATACCTCCCTGGAGCAGTAATAGCAATTATTTATTTTGGCAATCAAAAAGAGCGTGGAGTCAAAAGACTCACAGGTACGGGAAGCACTGTATAAAGCAAATTAAAAGATACCTACCCCAAATATTATTGTATGCTTAACTTTGCCTAATAACACACCTATTTGCAGTGTCAGCCAAATAACTATCAAGATAATACTTGACTAAAAAAGTAGCGATGCACTTTATATATGATTTTTTTTTTTTTTTTTTTTTTTTAAAAAAGACGTCTTGTTTCATTTTCCAAAGCACTGAATTTGCCTTTCCAAAAAAAATTTTTACCCTTATTTTTTTTCTTTTAAAAAAAGGGGATTTCTTTCTCTTTCTCTTCTTTTTTTTTTTTTTTTTTTTTCTATTAACCTTGTAAATCCTTTAAAGAGAAGAGGAGAAAACTTTTCTTGTTTATATATATATTATATTTTTTTGTAAATTTGTAAATAATTACCACTTTTTTATACATATAAACAAATTGTTCAAAAAATAAGAGAAGGAGGGAAATGATGCCAGTAACATTGAAGAATGAGCCATTATCTCCAAAAGATAAAGTTCAACAACCACAAGCAACAAGTGCTTCTCAAGGGCAACAGGTAAATAAAAGGCTATATTTTATTGCCTATTTTTCTCTAATTTATTATTTAAAGTTACATGCTTTGATAAAGCCAGATTACGAATTCTTTACTCCTGGAAGCGTGTCTTCATTGTTCAA
Source organism: Mucor indicus B7402 (assembly GCA_000697295.1). Lineage (NCBI taxonomy): Eukaryota > Fungi > Mucoromycota > Mucoromycetes > Mucorales > Mucoraceae > Mucor > Mucor indicus. Next base: position 27,593 of record JNEK01001467.1, on the reverse strand, counting down.
TGATGATGATGAAGGCATGTATGACCGATCTAGCAGTGCACCACCTATACAAGGCTTGCAGAGAGCACGTGATATGAACTTGGCATCTAACTTTGGTAGCAGCTCCCAAGCACCTTATTCTGGGCAAGCGTGGGGATTATGGAAAAATGAAAGTGCAGACCATTGTAAGAAATATCCCATCATCGAATTTTTAGTCTTGTTACTTATCTATTTTCTCCTTAGTTTCAGGAAAAGACAAGAATGGTTCTATTCAAACACCACGTCATCTATATCAACAACAACAACAGCAGCAACCAATGAATAAAGGAAAGTTTTCAGATATAATAATTCAGCAGGTAAAGTTTCTTTGTAAAGTAATTGAAATAGTTTCTAAATACGGCATTAGGATTTGTCCCGTTCGTCTTCTCCCATGTTTGGTTTTCAACATGAAAATACTACTGATTTCGATGTAAATAGGATTTATAACAGCAGTAGTAATAGCAGCAGTTATGACAATATTTTAAACTATTCTTCTGTACCTGCAACAACTGCTCGAGTAAACGCTTTACGATCTCCTTTAGCTTCTCAGTTCTCCCCTGTGCGTCCCAACTCAACACCTCCAACTAATTATGATCCAGCAGAAGAAGCATTGTTAAATCAGTTTAACCCTCTTAGTATCAAAGATGAAGACAATGACTATATTAATTATCATCAATTCAGACAACAACAACAACAAATGAATTACCCTTTTAACAGTAATAAAAACACTGCATTGGATCTTGCTGGTAATAGTGGTGATTACGAATCTATTTATGGAAAATGGTCAAGTGAGGAAGCTGCTGCTGTATATCATTTTCGCAATAAGCAAGGCCCATTGACTGCACCTGCTCCTTATGATCCTGCAGGTTTCCCTCTTGCCAACAGTAACGATGGTAAAAAATTACGTGCATTGGAATTACAACAACAACAATTTTTATTACGTCAACAACTAGCTGCTCGACAACAACACATCATTCAACAACAACAGCAGCAGCGTTTGAATAATTCACGATTACGTTCGAATAACCAAATGATGGATCAACCACCTGTTATTAAGCCTACTTCTTCATCTCAAGACCTTGCTATAAACATGCGCTCAGTGATTCTTGAAGAGTTTAGAAACTCAAAGAACAAAAAGTACGAGCTGAAAGACATTGGCGGTCATATTGTTGAATTCAGTGGAGACCAACATGGCTCGAGATTTATTCAACAAAAATTGGAAACTGCCAATAGTGAAGAAAAGCAAATGGTATTTGAAGAAGTTTTACCCAACGCTTTACAACTCATGACAGACGTTTTTGGTAATTACGTTTTGCAAAAGTTCTTTGAACATGGTAACCAAATGCAAAAATCAATCTTGGCTAAACAAATGGAAGGTCATGTATTGTCGTTGTCACTTCAAATGTATGGGTGCCGTGTTGTTCAAAAGGCTTTAGAGCATGTGTTAACCGAGCAACAGGCTACACTTGTTGGTGAACTCAATGGTTGCGTCTTGAAATGCATTAAAGATCAAAATGGCAATCATGTCATTCAAAAAGCAATTGAGCGTGTACCTGCAAAACATATTCAATTCATTATCGATGCTTTTCATGGTCAAGTCTATAACTTGGCTACACACCCTTATGGCTGTCGTGTTATTCAAAGAATGTTTGAACACTGCCCTGAATCACAAACGAAACCACTTTTAGAAGAGCTTCATCGTTGCACTAGTCAACTTGTACAAGATCAATATGGAAATTATGTAATTCAACACATTCTTGAAAAGGGTCGTCCTGAAGATAAAGCCAAGATTGTTGTCAAGATTCTTGGTCAAATCTTACCTTTGAGTAAACACAAGTTTGCCAGTAATGTTGTAGAAAAATGTGTAGATTATGGCAGTAAACGTGATAGACAGCTTTTAATTGAAGAAGTCATTCAAACACGATCTGATGGGTAAAATACCTTACATAAAGACAAACAAAAAGCTGACAGTGAATGTATATATAGAACTTATCCTTTAGTTACAATGATGAAAGACCAATATGCTAATTATGTCGTTCAAAAGATGTTGGATGTTGTTGATGATGATCAGCGAGAAATTCTTGTTAATAAGATCAGACCCCACTTGCAATCTTTGAAGAAGTATACCTATGGAAAGCATCTTATTCAAAGTAAGTTTCCATCCCATGTGTCAAACGTATATTAACAGGCTTATGTAGAAGTGGAAAAACTGGGAATCACCTACAATTTGCTAGACGATTCCGCTGAGAATGGAATTACCTCTAGTCAAGCCTTATAATTATCCCACAGGAGTGGGTGTATATATGTATAAAACTCCTGTATTATAAAACAAGAAAAAAAAAAGACACACCTTCTACTATACAAAAACTTTTCTCACTCAATATATATATATATAATATAAATATCTCTTCTTTTTTACTCTACAAAATACAGTTGTTTGTTAGTAGCTATAGAACGTGTTTCTTATGAACACATAAGGAAATTTATTGGTTGACTTGAGATTACAGTAAACAAGAAAGATAATCCAATAAACTATTCCACGCCATACTATGACACGAGAAATGTCTTTGAAAACTACTTTTCGAAGCCCCTTACTTCTCTAATAAAACCTATAGGATCAAATGTAAAGTCAACAAAGCAGCAGCATTACTATTAGAAATATTATGAAGACGATGAGTTTCTTTAATCCTTCAGTTTTTGAGATATTTTTCTTGTTTATTAGATGAAAGAAAAAAAAAAAAACTTGATGATTTTTTTATCCAATGGTTTGATGATATACTTCCATGCCTCTTGTTAAACAAGAATAACAAGCTTTTACCAATTTATCCCTCTCTTCTCCCCTTCTAATATGCACTTCTTATCGCCCACTCTCTCTTCTTCTTTCTCTTCAATATATATCATGTATCCAGATAATACAAACAGCTCTATACCAGCGAGTGGTTTACCGCCAATTCAACTTCCTCCACCACTCATGCACTACTACATTGCCCCACTCACAACAGCACCTAATGACTACAAACTATTAACAGAAAAAGTACCACCAAGGAAACCAAAGTCAAAGAGAAGGACATCTCATAGCGCCATCGAAAAAAGAAGAAGAGAAAGGATGAACGATAAAATAGAAAAGCTGAAAACGTTGATACCTTCTTGTACTTCTCAGTTTCCAATTTCAGTACATCAACCCATACATAAATTAAGTGTTCTACAAGCAGCAGTAGATTACATTGAAGAACTGCATGAAAAACTAAAAATCAGCCTTCCAGAAGACGATCCTCTTCTTGAAGATCTCTCTGTTGTGTTGAAGAAAAATCATCCCCTCAGTTAATTGTTTTTTTTTTTTTTTTTTTTTTTTTTTTTTTGAAAATAAAAATGCATAATTTACATACATTATCTATGTTTATAGCATTAGCGTATACATAAACCAATCTGCGAATCCTAAACTTAGTAGTATAATATATATATAAGGAGGACCAATTCCTAAACTCGATCTTTTGACGTGCGCAAAGTGTCAGTTAATAGTTTTAATAGGTATATATACTTTTATAAAACTTATAGAGAATTGCGGATGAGGTACCTTTATTTTTTGTTACGAGTTTTAGAAAGGCGGTGTTGAATGTGTACAGTTCGATAGTTGACATTCATGCATTGGTTTTCTTGTATGCTCTCAGTTTTTTTTTTTTTTCGAGTTCTGGAGGTTTTACGCCATAATTATGAAGTTTGCCATTGACGCAGCGTCTAAGTCGCGTATTTTTGAAGGCATAATTGAACTATGTCTCGTTACGCATTGCTGCATGACTTTTCTTGACTTATACTTCAACTTAGACTTGTATTAAAATGAAGTAAGGATGCTTGTATTGTTGTGGTATAAGTACTTTTAATCAGTCTGCCACTGCGTACATAAAAGAACAGTTCGGCGTCAAAACTTCAAAAAAAAAAAAAAGCCTTTACTGCAATTATGCTTTAGGGAAGGTATATTTAAAAAGACATTATCTGAAGATAACTAAAACAAAACTAAAGAAAAGAAGGAGAAATCCTCAATGTTTTGTTATCTGAGCTCTGTAAATACACTAGGATCATAGCAACAGCCTGGAAACATAAGGTAAACTATGTATTTCGATAGCAACCGATCATGAATATCCATGCAAAAATGAAAGTTTCCCAACAGGCTTTTTTTTTTTTTTTTGCGTGGACCTAATGCGCATTAAAGCGGGCACAAATGAGTGTGTACACACAAAACATCTCTCCCTCTCTCCCTTTAATTACACTATGCATATCATTCAAATGAACAGTATAAGATTATTTACTTCTTTATAAAGCCGAATAAAAAACCCTTATGTAATATACCATTACTGAAAACTCTTACTATAGAATTTTTTTTTGGATAAAATAGGATTATTTTTTCACATGGTTTAAGAAAAGCAGGTGCTTTGCTTCTGCCCTCCCCAATAACTATCCCTTAAATCTTCATCATTACCTCACCTTCCCCTCATTTTTTCTTTTCTCGCTTTTCATAACTTTACATGTCGGATAATGTTGCTCATGCAATTGCTGGTAACATGATGCTCATTGCTCGGTTTTTTTTGGGAGGCTACTTACTCATTGTTCATTAGGTGCTGGAGGTGGAATTATTTCGATGGCAGTTACTTATCCAATGATAGTTGTCAACTCTAGAATACAAGCTAACAAAAATAATAATATAAACAGAGAGAATTACACAGTAAAAAAAAAGACTCTTGTACGCCCCCAAACTATATTAACACTTGTGATATTAGAGTACAGCCGATGCATTTTATAAAATATCGAGTAAAGATGGACTAAGGGCTTTATACTCGCAAGTATTTTTATTTCGAGAGAGAGAGAGAGGGAATATGGATAATAAGTCATTTATAGTGGATTTAAATCGGGTGCGTTTGGTATTACAGTGACAAACAGTGTGTATTATTATTGCTATGAATCGTTGAAGAGCGCGTTTAGCAATGGTAATAGAAAACAACTCACTATGAAGCAATCAATGCTATCTAGCTTATTAGCTGGTACAGCTGTTGTCTTGACTACCCATCCTATTTGGACAGTGAATGTAATATGTATATGTACTTGCAAGTAGGTCAATCAATAACACTCCTCTAATGAATAGACAAAGGTTTCGTTTCAAAAACGCTTATCACCTAGTAAAAAGCAACCCAGCACATTCCAGATGTTGTTGTACACATTAAAAAGAGAGGGATTTTTGGGCTTATACGCTGGATCAAAAACGGCCATGATACTGATCGTGAATCCTATTATTCAATATACAATTTTTGAGGATTTAAAATCGAGACTTTACAAAGGAAAACTGAAAACACTTGATTTCTTTTTACTAGGCGCATTCAGTAAACTATGCGCTAGTGTGATTATGTATCCATACATGTAAGTTGATGTATATTAAAAGGCAACACTGTATTAACTATTATGCATATATATATTATATATAAAGATGTATGAAATCACATTTTAAAGCCAACCCAGGTTTAGATAAGATTGCTTTTATAAAAACAATCATCAAAACGGAAGGAATTCAAGGGCTGTATAAAGGCATAAGCTCAAAACTTGTACAATCCGTACTCAGTTCAGGTATATTATTCTGTACAAAGGAAGTGTTATTTCATTGGGTAATAAGGCTTTTTGCACTATTAAGTTCGAGAAAGCATAAATAAAAGATTTCCACCGAAAACTCGGATCTGGAGTTGTCATTGAGTTCGAAATTTCGCATAAAAGTTTGACAATTATTCAGGAATCCAATGGTATATTGATGTTGCTATTCTGACTCAATAACTTTTTTTTTTTTTTTTTTTTTGCTAAACCTGAGCTTCCGGGGGGGGTGAAAATATAAAGGGTTTGTTTTTAGACATAACATAATTCATTTCATTTTACCCTGAAAAAATGACAGTTACTGTTCCACTTGCCAAATACGTTATAGCCAATAAAAAAATAAAGAAGCTTGACGAATATGTTACTGAAGAAGATGGCGAATGGGTATTGGAGTTATTAGATGAAGAAGAGTATCCCGAAGAATGTATTAGTGTTTATTATAAAGTAGATACAGAAAAAAAGAAAATCAAAGAAAGATTATATATGACATCTTATCATAAGAAATACGAACCGGATTTCAAAGAGATTAGTATTGCATGGTTAGAAGATCACTTTGTTGTGGAAAAATCAGATTTGACCCAATTAGATAATCAATACGAACGTATCGTCAAACCTGGTGGCCAAATATTTACACTGTTAAACAAAAATGGAGAGGCTGTGGGTGTGACAGCAATGATAAATATGGGTGATCACGCTGAATTGGGCAAGATGGGAGTGAAGAGGGCGTATCATGGCAACGGTTATGCTAATCCATTGATGTTTGAAGCTATTCAATGGGCGAAAAAAATGAATTTTACACATGTTGATATTCACACAGCCGCTAAATTGACACCAGCCATTACATTATATAAAAAGTTTGGATTTTATGTCGTACCTTTAGATGAAACGCTTGCTTATGAGCGTGTAGATTTACAAATGAAGTTGGATTTGTAAGATTGATACTATATCCGAAAAAATGGAGTTAACTTTTCTGGAAATTTTTCTGGATTGAATTTATTTGTCAACATTCAATATGACTCATTCCACTATTATTTTTTGCTATAATGTATAATCGCTCAAATGAATTAAATAAAATAATGCAATTATAATTATATCGGAATAGATTTTTAAATGCTTGCCTTAAAGAACGAGACGTTATAAGATATAGAATGTCAAAGAGCAGCTGATCGGCAACGACAATTTCTATTTTAAACTCATTTGCTGTATATAAAAGGAAACTGGATTTTCTCTTTTATAATATTATTTGTTTCTCTCTTATTATTATTATTATTATTATTATTATGTGTAAAGAATATGCTTTAATGCGTGGAAAGATCATGGCTTGGAAAGACTTTTTGATTGAAAACCCTTGGGCAACCCTCAATCGCGAACCAACGCCAAACCATTGCATTGCTGTGTACTATGCTGTTGATATGGAGTATCAAAAAGTGACAGACAGGTTATGCATGATTACATATGACGAAAAGTACCAGACTCAATTCAAAGAATTGACCATTACCTGGGTAAGTGAGCATTTTGAAGTGGAAGAATCCGATTTAAGACAAGTCGAAACTCCTGAAGAAACCATTATTCAACCTGGTGGTGAAATATTTTTCTTGCTGAATAGTATGGGCGTGGTAGTGGGAACAATAGCTGCTGTAATTCATCAAGGTGTATGTGAATTGGCTAAAATGACAGTTAAAAAGGAATATACAGGTAGAGGATATGCCAATATTCTAATGACAGAGTGCATTCAATGGGCCCAAGACCACAAATACCCGTTCATCGAACTTTTGTCAAGTGTAAAGCTGGATAATGCTATCTCTATATACAAAAAGTATGGTTTTGTGACGACTCATCTTGGTCCTCATCCAAGCTATAAACGTTGTGATATTGTGATGCGCTTAACATTTTAACTAGACATAATAAACTATACATACATATCTATTTTACTGTACATATATCGTTGTTGAAAAGGAGCCAAAATTTAACTAAAATTGGATAATTATTTTTTTCTGGCATATTCAAAGAAGGGGGGGGAGGGATAAAAAACACTTATTGATTTTTTTTTTAAGGAACCAAATAATAACTGATTCTTTCATTCTTTTCTTTTTCTTTTTTCATTAGATATATAATGAAAGCTACAGGTTCTTTAAGAAGAGGTCCTACATTTAGAAGCGATAAATATAATAGACCTACTACACAGTTTATAGAGTATACGGACGAAGAGAAATGCGCTGTAAGCCAACATGAGACGTATATTAGCGATGACAATACAAGTGAAAGGACAGTAGAGGAGCTTAATTCCCGTCAAAGCTTTACATCTGCTAGGAAACGATGGTCTTTGCTTCATACCGATAATGGCTCGCAATCCCACTCAAATGGGTAAATAGACCACTGCTAATTTCATTGTATTGATTGCTTATCATATTTTTATATCACACTCTCCTTATTCCCCTTGATCAATAATCTACAGAGAACAAAATAGTTCAGAAGAGGATGTCCAATATTTCATAGGTACAGCACTTGTTTCTACATGTGTATTATAAACTCATACCAAAAGAATAATCATAGTTTTGCACTTTCGCCAGCTAAGAGGAAACCAAAACTTCGTATTAGATCATACTTCAGTGCAAGAACTTTGTCAACGGGTGCGTAATGACATACATAAAATTGATTCAATTGATATTCATTATTACTTAGTTGAACTTGACGGCGCAAGAAAGAATTCAATTCAACGGAGTCCATGATACAGATCGATTATTGGAATTTCTATATAAAACAAAGCGTGAATTCTCAATAAAAATACATCATAAATCAACAAAACCTCCAGCACATCCTATTATTGAGTTCAACGCAAATGTTTATCTTGAATTCAAACCCAAAAATCACTTGCACAATCCACACGCCGGCACGCGTAGATCATTTTATCAGCATCCAGAGCCTGACCTCAGTGCAGATATTGGCGAAGAGAAGGCAGCATCGTGGCTCGAGCTTTTCTATGATTTATTTTATGTAGCTACACTGACACAATTCACACACAGTCATCATATAAAAGACTGGGAATCATTAGCACTCTATACACAATGGTTTATTATTACTTGGTGGGCCTGGTGCGCTAGTTCTTTGTAAGTTCAAACCGACTTATTTTTAATGATTGATTTCTAAACTTCATTTTGTTACATCAGATACACAGCAAGGTTTGATACGTAAGCTAATTGAAATTGAACCAGCATGGTTTCATAATAGAGTTGACATATAAAATTAGCGATGATGTAGTGCACCATATCTATAAACTAGTAGAAATGTGCGCAGTTAGTATGTACATGAATTAATAGTGTGCTGAATTAAAGATACTAAATTTTTCAAAGCTGGAATGGCAGGTTCATCCGAATATTTTCTTAATTCAGCAGGTTATGTTTATGGTTACATGAGTAAAGAGAATTTACAAACTATAGTAAAAAATCTATATTGACTCTTTTTTTTTTTTTTCTGTTCAAAGCTTTGAAAACCGTATTAGTGGTAGAGTATTTTGTAGGTAAATAGATGATGCACTGTCAATTTGCTGCAGACGTTTTTTAATTAGACTGCATCTAGTGCTTGTTGTAGCCATCTTGGCAAAATCAAAGTCCCGAATTGCCTTGGCATTTTATGTGGGGGCAAATTTGCTGTCGATCGCTTTATGGGCATCCTCGCTGAGCTTGCTGGAGAAAAGCACACACCGTATCCTTTGGTACATGGGAGTCTTATGCGAAATACTGGTCAATGTGATTGTCCGCGGCGACAAACGGCTCTCATGGGCTGCTAGCAATCTAGCTGAGAGAATAGGACTTCTTTCACTTATAGTGCTAGGTGAAAACTTGATAGGTTTAGTTACATTGGTTTCAGTAGAGGGGAATAGTCTAATTATAGTGTAATTAATCATAAGGAAGAGGAGGTATAGAGTCATTAACTATTTAATTATAGGATACCCAATTTCATTGCGGTTTTTATTATTTTTGGATTCTTCTTTATGTATTTTGAAGACTTCAACAAAGAGGTATACATTGAACTTTACTATGGATGTACTTTTTTTCACTGAGACTGTCTCAATAGGTATTTCTTCACAACAAATACCATCAAATCTGGGTTTACATCCATTTTCCGCTGCATTTATGTCAGGTTGCCTTTGGAATCTCCTTGATTGATATGTAAGGTCAAAGAACAGGATAGAGTACATTTACTCAATGCAACCCTCCTTCTTTAGTTTAAAAATATATAGATATCAACTGATTAGAGACCATAAATTACCGGAAAACGAGATAAAGGAACTTAAAGGCTCAAACGTGACGCATAATATTCAAGTCAACGAAACAAGAAATGACGCACATAATGATAGTCAGCATGAGACTGTTAGCAGGGATAATAGTACTCAGGAAGCAGAAGCACACCATGAAAAAGTGAAACGAGATGTCTTTAATATTATCCATCAAGACACATATAAACCTATAGAACAACAAAGCAGCAAACTAGAGCTTGAAGCTCCCCAAATGAGTTCAGCGTGGTATCAGACTTTAATTTCAATTTTTTTTGCTACTTCGACACTATCTTCAACTGTCGAATCTTCTCGTCGTTTACTTCCTCGTTCTGATTTTGATAGCTCTGACGATGACGACGAAGAAAAGGGGTCGTTTACAGAAAATATTACAATGGGAGAAATCGTGTTTGTTTACAAGACGTTTCTTATATTTGCGGGCCTTATTCTTGTGATAAATTCTATGATAAAAGCGTTAAATACTAAAATTTCAGGCAAGTAAAAACCAATATAATTTACAAAGTCAACCACTTATTGAATAGATAGACAAATACGGCAAGATTGTTATTGGAGCAAGAGTGTTCAATGCCGCTATACTTTGGTCAATGTGTGCACTTTCTTTTGCTAAATTAGACGCCATTGTTCTACTGTGTACACTACTAGCTTCGTTAATATTTCAAGGTAAGTCAATATTTGTCCCTGGTCATACTGTATTTATGTAAACTCTATTGTTTAGCGTTTATTGACTTGTTCGACTAATGATTTCCTCTTACAAACTACACTTTCTTTAATAAATTAATTTTACGAGTTATGCTCTCTGTTGAAGAGCAAGACACAACAGATATAGTAGTAGTGTTGGTTGTTTGTTTACGCTCTAAGCGCGATCTAATTTATTACTATGTTTGGAGCTCCTTTAAACCATTGTTTTTTTGGCCTTCACAGGATTCGAATGATGGGGCTTTAAACGTTCTCTATACGCGTATATATTGTATATGGTTTTGAACTAATTTATTTTACAGATTTAACTTCTTTTTAGCAAAGTCAAGACAGTGGCTGCTTCGACAGCTTCTACGCCAGCTGTGGCATATATGTTATTTACAAAACTAGGATCTTTTTTGGATTTCTTGTTAACTCGTTTTTTCTTTTTCTCGATCGTTTGCTGTGGTGCTTGTCCGCATAGTATTTTACCGTGCTTCCATTTCACACCGCATGCATTGCAGAGCGTACCAGCGCCCTGAGGTCCCCTACGCCACATGGGCGTGCTTTTAGATCCACAATATAAGCATTGCTTTGTGGTTGTGTTGATATTCGATGGCGGTGTACTAGCTTTTTCTAGTTTATTCATCTCTATCACTGGTTCCTTGATCGGTTCAACTACAAAATAGCCATCAGTCGTCTTTGTATCACTTAGGATCATCTATCATTTACCATAGTCTTCGTCATCGTCATCATCTTCACTTGTCCAATTTGCCATGTATTTCTTCGTTATCATATTCGTGAATTTAATATCTTCTTCATCCGCGTTATCAATGTCAAAATCGAGTTTTTGCGCGGATAACTGCTGACTATGCAATTCCATCTATTGTTATAACATTAGTTTTTAATGCAGTAGCTTGCATTCATTATAGGAACTTACGAGTTGCATCATCTTTCCATACACTTTTTCAAAATCCGAAACTGCTTGCTTTAAAGCAGTGTACAACGCTTTTGAAACACCAGAGAGTCGTACGTTAATTACATGGCAAGAAGTAGATTGATTCAATATGGGTGGTAGCTGTAAGCCAGGATCCGTTAACCGTCTTTTATGACGTCCCTGCACACCTGCTAATTCTTCCAATTTAGTACCAGATGTAGCAGTATTTTCTTGCACCACCGAAGTTTTTGGTAAATGAAATGATACTAGCACCTAGATGCAAAATAACGATCAATTCAGTGCTAATGCATAAAGGGGAGGGGGAGGAATTTTTTTTTTTACTTCAAAAGGTGGGTTTTCAGTAAAAGAGGCAACAATAGCTTCTCTAGGAAACAAATAATATTGCCTCGAGTCTAATAAATTTTGATGACGAGATTTGTCTGAATTAAGCAGTAAACAAAAAATCACATCATAGCGTAAAACTCGGCGTCTTTTTCGTTTCTTTGGTGGAAGTGTCATGGTTGACTTTTCTGAATCTAATAACGCAACTTCATCGCCACTGCAAGCACTACTGCCGCTGCTATTACTTTGTGCTTTGAACGCTACCTCGGATATTTCAGATTCTGTAATCTCATAAAATAAAGCATTGTTATAGAAAAAAGAACCCGATTTTACAGATGCAGTGCCTAAATATCTCGATTGCATACGGACAATGTGTCCATGAATAGGGTCTATACGGTCTCGATCTAAATCGATAGGAAAACTATATTTCACAAATGCCTGATCTACCCAATATCTATAGTAGAAGGTCATCACTAAGATAAGCTTCAAAACAGGTCATTTTTATGTTTACTTTTGCTTTCCACCATCTGCTTCACTGTTGGCTCTTGCCCTTGTTATAAAAGACATGATCGAGATTCAAACGTAGAGGTCTGTTGATTGTGTCTTTTAATGGCTGATGATGGAGAATAAAAATAGAAAAAAAAAGAAAAAAAAAAAATGAACCTTTACCTGAATAAATCAAGCTGACAGAGTTTCAGCAGTTCGGTAAAGACTTCAACCGACTTATATTGTACAGTTACAGATTCCCCTTTATTACCATACTTTCAATTTTACAGAGCGACAATAACCCTTGCTATTTATTTACATTTCAAAGCAGTTTGAGGAACTATTTAGTTGCCATTTATTTACGCTCTTTGAGGCAGAAATTCTAAGATACGGGTCTGAAATGTGTCTTTTTGAACTTTATTTCCGGAATCAAAGAACCTTCTCGTTTCTATTTTAAAATTAAAATATGCCATGTTTCTATAGTAACAATACTTTAGTTGCTAAGTGTTGATTTGAATATCAAGTTTTCTGTCTAATTTTCGACTTTTAGAACGTACTGAAAATCAAAGCGTTCAGGAATGTTGAGATGCCAACGAAGGCTTACAAAGTAGTTTTACCTTTGCATAAAATTAATCCTAGCTAAGCATACAAAGTTGCTATCGTGTAGAAATCAAAAATGCTTGAAGCTTGTGGTTACATTTAACAGCATTCTCCCACATCCTTCCTCCCTCTATCACCTTTTATAACACTCTTCTTGTTCTATACGCAGGAACCGAAAAATAAGATAACTAAAGAGGTTATGCAGATCAGATCCAAGTCCCTTTCACGTCCTCCAGTTATTAGTATGCTTATATTACAACCATGTGCTCGTAATTATCGCTACGTTAGCCGAGACATCATATTGGTAGATATGTTTTTGAAAAATCGCATTTTTAACAGCTAAAAAGTGTGCCTATATTTTCTGACACAAATCAGAAGAAAATCATTTTAAATCCAACCAAAGTTGCTTATTCTACTGTTGCATAATCAAAGACGACTTGCAGGTCTTCAATCCAACACGTTTCCATTTCGAGCTGTCAGTTTATTTTTGATGCAAAATATACTTTCAAGAGAAATACTCAGGTTTCTTAACGTTGACACCGTATTCAGTCAATGCAGCTGTTAGATCCTCCATTGTCAATACCGATTTACGATCCTATACAAACTAATTAACATCATTTATATATTAGAGTAAAGAGAACAAACTGTACCTTTCCTAGCTTTTTATTTCCAGACTGTCTAACTTTACAATATTGAAAAGCGTCTGTTGCAATATCGGCAATATATTTTTGAGCCGCTAGCGCTATTAGTCGTTTACTAAAATTGTCAACAAAAAGATGATTAATTAGCTTTCGCGATAGTGGTTGTTTTTCCTGTTACATTCTAACATCATCGCAATCAAATCCAGCTCTCTGTAAATAATAAGTTGATAAAGCATCGGGTATCTATTGTATGATGAGTCAATGAGTTTCGATTCAATTGTGTTAAATTTACAATGGGTGCATAATTGTCCATGGAAGCAAGAAATTCACCCATACTTTTCTCTCCTTTTATTGTTGTATCTGTTATAGGTATGTCTAACATGGGTACATCATATTGTGTATCTGATTCCTTTTGTGCTTGATTAGGAACTTGAAGTGAACTACTGGATTCATTAGATTGACTCATGTTGATATAGAGAAATAGAGATAAAAAATTTTTTTTCTGTTCACTTGGAGGCAAAACAGCTAAAGAACGAGGGCCAATCAAATTATGTTCCTTGTTTTGCATAAAACAATAGTTGGATCTTGAATATCGTTTGGCCCCCCCCCCCCTCATTTTGGTTTCGGCAACATATGCAATTAGAAGGTGTAAACAACTATAAATGTAGTTTCCTAAACAAACATCACGTGATATCTGAGGAAGTACCTTTATATCGAAAGCACCGTTTTTATCATTCTTTTTTTTTTTTTCAATTTTCTCTTAAATAATGGTTACAGGTAAACAAAAGGCTGTGGTAAATGAGTATTTGTGAGAATGAAAGACATATTGATACTTACTATGATAAAGAGCCAAGCGATATTCCACCGAGCTATGCAACTTTACCCTCAACATCAAGCCTTCAAGAAGAACCAAATCCTTTTGAGCAGAGTTTTGAGATAGCAACAACAATAAAACCAGAAATTTCTCCAACAAGTAAAAGATACAAATACAACAAAACGATTGTTTTTTAGTAATTTTATATAGTAGACATTACTAGTAAACGAGCTTCTAAATATAATGTTGAGGATAGTTTATTTATAAATCATACACCAGACGATAACAAATTAAAAACTGACAACAAACACCATCATCAGCAGCAGGATGAAGAAAAACGAAAAAACTTTTTAGAGAGGAACAGAATAGCTGCATTGAAATGTAGACAGCGCAAAAAACAATGGTTGGAAAACCTACAATTGAAGGTGGAATATTTAACAGTAGATAACGAGCGATATCAAGTTGAAATTAATACATTAAAAAAGGAGTTGGCTGACTTAAAAGCACTATTGTTACAACACAAAGATTGTCAAATAGATCAACAAGCTTTATTGGCTGGTTTAAATAAGCAGCAATCATGATTTCACAAAGTCAACAACGTGCTTTAAAAATGCATTAGGATTTTCTGCTTGCACTTTATATCAATAAAAAGGTTACTATTCATAATATATACTTATATGTGTGTATTTGTTATACATACCCCAGTGCCCTACACCTTCTACAGTTTTAATAATGGAATTTGGAAACAAGGACTTGATTTTCTCTGGTTGTTCTAAAAACGGTTTTCTAAAAGGACTATTGCCACCTGTAATAAACAGAGTGGGGCGCGAATAAACAGCGTCTTGTTTTAAAGGCACAAATTGACCAAGGTTCTCTAAAGACTGGCCTAAATTATCCAATCCAATTCTAAACTGATATACACCGTCTGACTTATTCTTTTTTAAATTAGTCAATAAAAATTGTTGAACAATCAGATCTGGTTCGACTTTAGCTATCATGTCATAGGCATCCTTTTGTTTAGTCAATTTCATAGCCTGGATTTCTTTCATAATGTCAATATGGCTGTAGTAATCTCGGGACAGCGGGTGTATCACAGGTGCAATATCAACTACGATCAATCGCGATATTAAATCAGGGTTATGGAGAGCTAGTCCCATGACAACCTTGCCTCCCCTACATATAAAAACTTCAATAGAATCTCCCTCACTTTTATATATATATATATATTTTTGTTTACATTGAATGGCCTAATAAAATAGGCTGCTCAAGCTTATGCTGGTCAATGAATTGTTCCAAGTCTTTTGCCATAATATCATATGTGTGTTCACCATGATGTGGGCTGTCCCCATGGTTACGGGCATCCTATGTATCATTATTGACTAATCTCTTGACACTTTCATTTCAACATTACCACAGCATAAACTGGGCAATCACATTGTAAACTAATTGATTTTGCAAGTGATTTCCAGTTTTGTTTAGATCCAAATAGTCCATGGTGAATGATGATAGGTGGGTTTCTATTTGTTTTACCCACTTGGAAACTCAATGATTTAAGCCAGAGTCTCATTTTTACATGGAAGAAAAAAAAAAAAAAAAAAAGTTACTAAACCAGGGCCTAGATGAAAGGAAGAGAATTTTTGTGTGACCAAAAGAAGTGTCTTATGTATGCATACAGATCAATAATAGTCATGGGTTCATAATCCATACTGCCGTAGAAAAGGTTTACCTAACCACCCATTGATAAAGATGGAGATCTGAGTGACAAAATGATATTTAAAATACTAGTATTAGTGAAGAGGAAAAGCCAAAATGATGTTTACACCTTCTGAATATACACAGGGTTGATATGATTGTATTCCTTTTTTCTGGTACTGCAACTTTAGGTTTGAAAGAAGCAGCCTTCCCCTAAATTGTACATCATGACCTGGTTAACCCAATTATTGTCTGAAATCAGCCGGTGTGGTTTGGTACGGAGTGATGACCTTGTTCAACCGATTAGCAAAACGCTTTGGCAAACAATTTTGCATCACAGTTAATTAGAAAAAGAGGCCGCCATTATATACAAAAAATACAATATCTTGTTTCGTTGCTTTTAAAGAGGATATAAGAAACAATGTATTTATTTACTATTTTGATAATAATAATGGTATGTGACATAGTATAATATTTATGGTCATGATTACTGAAGAGTTAAGTATTCTTCATATAGATTCATGGTAAGTTCTTGCAGAGTGAATTGCGTTTAGTTACCAGAGAATGTTTATTTTTTTTTTAAAAAAAAAAAAAAAATCAGCAGCTTCTGTTGCTTTTTGAAAATGTACTAAACAGAAACTAGTATGTATAAAAAAAAAATTGAATACATAGGCTCAATTTGTAGAAGCTAGTATCTGCCCAACTACTTTTTAAGGTTTATAAACGTGTTTACACTTTACAACCGAGCAAGGATTGATCACAACTTCGACTTCTTCGGCAGATATCCTTTTCAAAATGTAACCTCCAACAAATACTTGCGACAAAAGCTCGCACTTGCAAAATAAGAGCATAACCGCTATTAAGGAATTTTCAAAATCGAAAGTTTTGTTTTTCTTTTCAATGGATTCCCTTCTCGAATGAAGTACGTTTGCAAAAAAGAGCAATCATATATATATATATATAAAAAGCTGCTACCATTTATAAATAATGCAGTAAATGTTGCTGGCACGCCAACTTGATTATTCTATGATGGTTGATTTATTATGGTAAGAAATAGGGTTCATTGTCTCGAGAACAGTCAGATATATACAAAGGAAACATGTACTGTCCAGTAAAGGTTCATCTGCGTGTATAATTAACTTGTGAAAATAGTGAATCTTGTATATTCTCTTTGTTCTATATAGTCTCATTACCCACGAAAACTACAAGCTCCTTATTATATATTGCAACAGAACAAAGCTCTTTCAATAGGAGCTCCATTTAATATAATTAGACAATAGTTTAGTTAAATGTATACAAACATTATGTGAAGAGTAAATATTTTATTTAGAACGAGTGGAAGTCAGGTCCTTCCATATAAAACAAGAATTACCATGAATTAACGTCTTTGGTTTTCTACCTCTCTTTTTACGTGGCATGTGCAAGACAGTGTCCATATCAAAACTCGAAAATGCAGTCATAGAATCATGCATTTGATCTTCAGTAGACTTTTCTTTGAGACTAGCCATCTCATGTCTTTCTTGCTGGTCTTTAGAAACGGGTATATTCCATACGGTGGGGGTTAAAAAAGTAATTTGCTCTTCTACTTCAGGGGTTACAGCAGGCGGTCTTCCTCTTTTTCTCTTTATAATGGGTTCTTCTGTCATGCTTGGTCGTTTTCTTGTTGTGAAGCTTTCTTCAGTAGATGATAAGGACCTTGGCCTATGTGTTACATTTAGAAGGTCCTCTCTATTGGTAGTAGGAACATCCAGTGCTCCTGTGGATAGCCGTTTATATAATGGATTGAATGAGTGTGTTATAGGTATAGTGCTTGTACGAAGTCGCCTTGGGGGGTCGTCACCATGAATAGGTGGCAGTTGTTTTTCAGAAAGAGAAGGTGATGAAATAGGGGATAGTAATGGTGACACGGTGGAATTAAATGAATCAACAGAAAGTAATCCTGGTGATTTTTCTGAAAGTGGCGGTGTACAAGGTGTAATCATAGTATTTCGATTTGGTGAGAGCATATTAGGCGATGTTGTAGTAATATTCGCACTAGACCATTGCATTGGTGCTGGTGATAATTTTTGATCTGTAGGTTTTTTAATCGCCCAGGAATCAAGCTGATAACTCGAGGTTGGGGAAGGTGGAGATACGTTCCATTCAGGTGTTTGTATTAATAAATTAGAAATTGAAGGTAATTTTCGTTGATTCATAATTTGTATATATTAAGGAAAGATGGCGAGAGAGAGAGAGAGAGAGAGAGAGAGAAAAAAAAAGGAATTCATTTAAAACGACAAACATGGAAATTAAATACTTTTCAAGAAACTTGAGAAGGATAATTCCACCAATCGTTTGTTTAAATTTCTTTCTGACAATTCCATTGTTTAAAGAAGACCATTTGAGACAAATGGCAAGAAAGGAAAAATGGTTTCAGATCACGTGCTTTTTTTTTTTTTTTTTTTAGAATGGAAATGTCTACAACTCTCATCGTTCTATTCTATGAATTACTTGATTTATATTTATTAGTTTGTTTTAGGTAATTACACAATGCCTAAACGGCTCCTTTTAATAAATAACAAGAAAAAGCTCAATGTCCCTATGAAACTTTCAATAAGATGAGCGAGAATCTTTATTTATAGTATACCCCCGCCTCCAGTGAATGCCAATAAGGCCAACATAATGTCTGGCTTCTTTTCAAATAGCTCTTGTGAGAACATGATTTATCTTTCGAATAAAGGGAAGAATAGGAAAACCATATTCATGCTATTGTAATGATGTGCAATCATTGTATGTAGATATAAACCGGAGCAGCAACAGCATATGGACATTGATTACCGTCATGTAGTCACTAATCGTTTCTATTTGTAACTACATAATATCTGCTTCAGTTTAATTTTTGGTCTCATGTGTGACTAATACATAAAGAAATATATGTAATAATAGTAAATAGATATCTAGTTTATATTTTGCGCATGTCAAATTAAGCTAACTATTTCTTTAGTCATGGTTTAGCTGTGGGTCTAAATTGCTGTACAACGCTTTTATTTACAAGTACAGTCGTTGTAACCCATGATATCTACATAACACTTTCAAGTTCTTGGAAAATTTGTTGAACTCTACCCTTTAATAAAATACATGCTGTTTTCTTTTTAGCTAAAGCCTGATATTTCAATAACTATAAGCCCAAAAGTTGATGATTGCTCGATTATCGTTAATATCTATTCGTACTGGTATAAACGCTAACTGTATTCTCGATAACTCCCATTTAAACTGCAGGCTAAATTTGATACGATAATTTGTATGAATTCTGCTCAAATGATCTGCTACTTATAATTGTTTTCAGTTGATTACCAAATAAAGAAGTAAAGTGTAAAAATGTCAGTACAACAAAGGTTGTTTACAATATACTTTTTTTGGACTTGAAATAAACTTTAAGGTATGCTTTATTGTGTAAAAAAAAAAAATTGCTCTTTTTTTTTTTTTTTTTTTTTTTCCTCCTTATATCACAACAGCAGCAAACGAAGAAACATGACGAGTGCGCATCCCGATTATGACCAGTATACAGATCAACTATTAAATAGTGTATTTGAAAATATAAAGCAAACTTCAGAAGAGGATCAATTCGTAAACCAATTGCTTCAAAATTTAAAGTTATCGAACCAAACACCTCCTGTCAACAATGATGTGCTGTTATTGCAACAACAGCTGCAACAGCAAAAAGAATTATTGGAGAAACTGACGTCCAACATTCATGCGACTCCTACCGCAACATCAAATAGCAGTTTTCAAGTACCTACTATTGCAGAGCCGCCTGCTTCAGATCAGAAAATCCCCAGAGTTCCTGTTCAAAATAAACAAGATCTTACTACTGGTGAGTTGAAAGATATAAATACAGCAACTAAAACTAGTTCAGTTGCATCACCACCACCTGTTCTCGAGAGAAAGAAAAGCTTTATACAAAGAGCTTTGTCTAGAGATAAGCAATTTAAAGGCAAATTAGAAAAGAAGTCGAAATCAAAAGAGACTTCTGCGCCTCAAATTCAAAGGGGCCCTTCATTCTGGAGACCAAGAGAAGAGAGACCAAAGGGTTGGTGGAAAGGAAACACACATCAGCCCATTCAAGGCGAGGAAGGTTATGTTTACTATGATGATGACAGCAGTGATTTTGAGCAAGATGAAGACGACGACGAAGAAGAAGTAGATGTCCCTTCACCACAGATGAGAAAAAAGAAGCGACAGCAACAAACAGTTATTACCCGAAAAGCAATTGAGCCCAAAAAAGTAACTTCTATCAAGAAACAAAGACAAATGGCATTCAAGACGCCTACATTGAAGAAAAAGAGTAAAGCCACTTTAAAAAAAAATCAAAAAAGTGCAGCAGCAGCATCTACAGTAGCTCCAGTGGCTAGTCCAGTCTATGTCATGCCACAACAACCAATGTATTATCAACAGCCTATGATGGTTCCCCAGCAGCCGTATATGGGAGGAAACGGATATTATTATCCAATGGGGTACACCCAACCAACCTATGCTTCTCCAACCGCTACTACGGATGCTTCATCGACAACTGAAGTGACAAGGAGAAAAGCAAACCCCTCTGTATTTAATCCAAGAGAAGCTACACACGATAAATGTACTATTATGTAATAAAGCCTCGTATTTATGTTAGCTAGTCTTCCAATAGTTTATTTTTAGTTATATCCATTTTCTGAATAACTGCCTCTAACATACTCCTCAGCTATAACCCAAGTCAATTCAGTAACCATGTTATTTTTTGATGTTTTTCTTACCGTTGGATTATCATTTCTCTGCACAAACTCCTCTTGCTGAACAATGATCTTTTGTGCCTTGTCCAACTTTCCCAATTGAATCAAATCTTCAGCATAATACAACCAACATTTGCACTCGAGTATATTATCTTTTAATCTTTTAGCGAGTTTGATTTGTTCGATAGCTAAAGCACCCGCTTTATAGGCCTATGATAAGATTGTATGAGAATCTAATGTCTATTCCATAAACCACACTCTACATATTTCGAGTTACTCTTTCCTAAAGAGCAAAATGCACCTCCTAATACTGAATAATAGACACCCGCGAAAGAGATCATATGTGCTCTTGCTTGCAAACTCCACAGCCTTTTACACCATTTGAGATTGATCTTTACCGATCTCGAAACATACTGTTCAACATTCAACATGACGAAAAGGGTTTTTATATTCTTCTGTGTGAAGCCGTTGAGCAGCAATGCCAACGAGATTTTTGGTAAAAATTTGGCCATTTGTATGATCCTGTCTATTGTTTGGTAATCATGACAAGTAATTATCCCATGGAGTGGATTAATAATTGTTTTTCTATTGCCATAAAGTAGGTAAGTCTTGAAGGGATAAGATGGCAGAGAGACATAAAATTGAACGTCAATGTCTTTTGAGCTTATCTGGTCTTCGTTATTTCTATAGTTTTCATAAGAAAATATGTCAGTCAGTAAGCATTTTCTTTCTATTGACATTATGAAAAAAAAAAAGGAAGAGTCTTCTGACTGAGAAATTAAAAGTATGTGTTTACATTAATATGCAGTGTGTACAACCACTGCTTTTTTTATGAAGGTTAAGAGTTTCTAGAAACTAATTAATAAGGACAAAGGTAGACTATGCATGAATATTATATTCATAATAGACAAGTTCTTGATGCATAAAACTTCTTTTACGCATGCAAAAAGGAAGATTACCTTACTGAATATAGCATGACAAAGATTTCCCAAAATAACAGAAAACAAAAAGACTAACTGAATAGATGGATAATACTTAACATGTTGCCGTGACAAGCACGCCACATTCCTTATGATGAACGTGTTTTCAAAAATCCAACACAAGCGTCATTTAAGTTGCAGCAACACATAATCGCTTCTCATCCAATCAAATAACAAAGCTTTTAATGCAAAAAGAAGTCGAGTCACTTTTTTTTTTTTTAAAAAAAAGAAAAAAAAAATATTTTCTCGATAGACTTTTACACTTTCTCATATTTAAATATGCCAGTCGAAAAGAAGAGACCAAGAGGTTTGAAGGGTAGTGCTATGGCTAAGGCCAATAAAAAGACCAAGACCGATGAACCCGTGAATGCTAATGACTTGCCCGAAAACACACAAACGGTTGTCATTGAGAAAGAAGTCGAAGAAGGCGATGAAGTCGGTGAAGCTTCTGCTCTTTTTGAAAGCGCCATTGAAAAGCTTGGTAATGACAGTCTTGCCGTAAATGATAAGTAGCTAACTGACCAAATATAGACACCGACCCTACTGCTGCTTTACCTTTATTACGCGGTACTATTCACGAATCCGATAGAATTTTACGTAACCACGAATCAAAGGAACCTTTGCCTGCTCTTTTTTACTACACTTATGGTTCTGCTCTTTATGAGTTGGGTCGTTTAACTGAAGATGAAGATTTTGAACCTTATTTAGATGCTGCAGAAGAGAGATTAAATGACAGTTTGGAGCTCAAGGACGAAACTTTAAATAACAAAATACATTTAGCCCTTGCAAAGATTTGGTTAGCCAAGGCTGCTAGTGCTGTTTCTGAAGGCGAACAAAGCATTCCTGAATTAGCTTCTAAAGCTTTGGAAACTTTAGATAAAGTCATTGGTGAAGCTCCTGTCAAGTCTGTGATTGAAATTGCTGATATCGTTCAAAACCATGGTGATTTATATGAAAGTCTCGAAGCTCGTGATAAATTTAGACTTTGGGCTGAATCCGTCTTGGAAAAAGTATTGAAGGGTAAGATCCAAATACACGTAGACGTGCCTTGATTTTTTTTTTTTTTTTAAAGGTGTTTATTTTAGATCAACCCAAGAATACTAGTGCTTTATCTGCTCTTGGTTTATGTAAGTTATCATTTGCCAATTATCTTTTGGATCATTCTGAAAACGAAGAAGAGGAAGAGGAAAAGACTCAGTTATCTGAAGATGAACAAAAGGCCTATCAAGCCATTCTTGACAGCAAGAAATACTTTGAATTAGCCAAAGAAGAGCTTGCCAGGTTTAATGAAGTTACTCCTCAAATTCTTTCTGATTTATCTGAAACGTATTTGAACGAAGCCAACTTGGTATTGAAGGAAGAAGAACAAGCTGAAATTTACAAAAAGGCTGTTGATTGTATTAAAGAAGCCCAAAAGTTAATTGAAGAACAGCAACTTAATTTTGTCTTGCCTGAAGGTTTGACTATTTTCTTGGAAGAGTATGAATCCGAGTAAAAAGGCACTTTGTTTTCGCATGTTCATTTCCCTCAATTGCATATCAAAAATAAAAACTTGTTTGTGAATTCTATAATGATTTATTGAGTGAATTTGGCAAGTTTGTCAGCATCAGCACATTCTTCTTCGACTAATTTTTCACCAGGGCCAGCCTATAAGGAAATACTTTTGTTAGCATTGTATTTAAAAAAAAAAAAAAAAAAAAAAAAAAATCATCAAAAAGACAACTTACAGCAGACCACTTGTATAAGGTAGGAATAGCAGGAACACCGAAACGAACACGGTAAGGGTGAGTTGTGTTTCCCTTCCACTCACTACGGCCACCAACAGGGGCTTCTAAAAGAATAGAATTTTCAACTTGTAAAATAGCTTTACGAATAAGAGGATCAGCAATGACACAATCAGGACACCAAGATTCTGAGGTTTCGGGTTCTTCGGTACCAAAGAAAAGTACAAAAACAGGTTTACCGGTTTCAACGGCATTCTTGACTTCAGCATCAAAGTTGTCTACATTTACACGAACAGCCTTCATTTTTTAACTAGTTTTAAATATGAAAAAAATATAAAAAAATTTTTTTTTTATTTAATTTGTACTTTGAATTTATGTTAATAAATCAAAAATTGACATATATTAGTAATCAGCATAGTGATTCAATTAATAATGTTCTTTAGCGGTGTATTTCAGATTGCAATTGATGAACCAATCTATAGAAAATTATAAGTTGTTTTTTTTTTTTTTTTTTTTATATCTATTCGTAGACTTCAATTTACCTCACAAGTTGAGAGTTTTCGTCCAAATGTGCAGTGCAACTCTCCTTTAACTTGCTCACTTCTTTCTCGTATTCTATTAACGTAGCCTAAAATAAAGGTGAGCTACCTTATTGTTATTAAGCCCCCTTCTATTTGTTTTTACCTCATAGCCTTTGATATCTTGTTCGTACTTATCAACTGTGTTATTGGTTTCCATCCTCATTTTTTCTACTTCTTTTTGCTTGGCTGTCATTAATGCTTTCACACGATAGACATAATCTTCTAGTTCTCTTGATTTTTCATCAACTTCATGCTGATATTGTTCTTGCAATTTCTTTATTTCATTACGGTGTCTTTCTGCCACTTCAACGAGTTGGAGGTCAATGCTTACTTTTGAGCTATCCGTAGCTGATGATTTTGTAGGTGACAAGGGTGGTGTCGCCGTTGCCAATTCTTCCTCTAAATCAATCACTTTTTTCTTAAGTTCTTGAATCTTGTTGGCTTTCTCTTGGGCCAAACGGTTCATTTGTGTCTCATGAGTTTCTTTTAGTTCTGTGATACTAGCTCTTAGATTGTCGATTTCTTTCTGTTTAGCTTCGATTTTAACTGTGCATTCTTGATGTATGTTTTTTACAGGTGAATGAGATGCAGTATTGTTGATATCATCTATATTACTAGAAGTAGTAGGTGTTGATTTAGCTGTATGTTCCAATCGAACAGTGGCTGCTTCAAGTGTATTTTGTAAAGTTTCAACTTGATAGAGTAGGTTTTCAATTTGGTGCGATTGTGCTTCAATTTGAGCTTCCTTCTCATCACAGATCTCGTGTAACTTTTCTTCCTCTTCACTATGGATATCTTTTAACATTTGAATAGCTTGTTTATACTCTTGATCTTTAATATGCATTTCGTCTTGCAATTGGCTTAGTTCTTGTTGTGCAGATCTTGTTTTTTCAAGCCATGCTTCAGCGGTATCGTCGTTACCATTTTGAAGTTGCTTAATCTCCTCTCTGTATCTCTTCTCCAAAATGTCTGTTTCGTGTTGAGAAGATCTTTTAAATTCTTCAAATGCGGCTATAGAGGCTTCAAGCTCATTTTGAACTTTTCTGAGATGACTAATACTTTGACTATCTTCTAAAAATTGTATCTGTTCTTTTAGTTTAGTGATATGTTCTTCAAATGCAGCCTTCTGTTCCACAAGCTCGTTTCTTTGTGTCTAAAATATTGGCATATTAATTATGTATTTAAGCTATGATCTAAACGCCTACTTCAATGGTCTTTTTGAGTTTTTCAATTTGGCTCTCATATTCAGATCGAAGAGTGCTTATTTTCTCCTCAGTATTAGAAGAGGTACTGACTTTAAGAGACTCAATTTGGTCTTCTTTTTCTTTCAACAAGCTGTCTTTTAATTGGTGAATTGCTTTATCGTGCTCTTTAATCAAACTATCCTTTTCAGTGTTGTACTCCAACTCCTTCTCTTTCAATAAGCGTTCTGTTTCTGACATATGTTTCTCCTCCAATTCCTATCATTATGTGTACTTTTAGAAGAGAAATTTTAAAGTATGAAAAGCTGTTCCTGACCTTTATAATCAACTCTCTTTCCTCGTTATCGATGCCTTTGTTCTCCTCTCTATTATTTGCCTCTAGTGACTATGGAAAAGGGTTATTGTCAATTCAAATATACGTTATTGTATACTAACACTTTGTAACTCGGCTCTTAATTTTTCCAGTTCAACCTCAAGACTTGATATTTTAAGCTCACTCTAATAAATTAAAAAAATGTGGTGCCTTGATTTTTTTTTTTTTTTTCTTTCTTTTACCTCAGACTCGATTTCTCTAAGTCTTTCAATTTGATTGTCCTTATCAGCCAACTAATCATATACAGTGGTATATCGTGAGCGTACTTGTTTTGCGTATTTTTCAGTATAAAGTTTTACCTGTTGTTTCATTGAGTCAACTTCCATAAGGGAATTCAATCCTGATGGTGTGGACAATCTTTTATGTGCTGCATTCGATGAGGTACCTCCATTAACAGACGGTTTTCGACCGATGGGTGAGATGGACGATTTCTGATTAGGTGTGGTAGATCGTGGTTTGGGAGTGACTGTAGTGGGTGACTTTAAAGCGTTACCTCCGTTAGTAGAAGAACGATCCACCTTTAGAGTTGTGGGTACAGTGCTTTTTCTTGTCGATGGGGTTGTTGAAGCTTTCGATGAAGAGGGAGATACTGATTTACTAACTGTTGAAGTTTTTCTTGTCAAAGTTGAAGATACACTAGTTGATTTGGCGTTGGGCTTAGGTGGGGCTTCTGCGCCCGGTTTAATGCCCAACTCTGACAATACTGATTTTCGCTTATTCGTTACAGACTGTGCTCTACTGAGTGTTGACATCCTTAGTAGAGAAAAGGAAAGAAAAGAAAAGAAAGAAAAAAAAAAAATGCTTGTAAAGATATTTTAATCAGAAAAATTATTTTAATTTTAGTACAACACAAAAGTG
This sequence comes from Mucor indicus B7402, assembly GCA_000697295.1. Lineage (NCBI taxonomy): Eukaryota > Fungi > Mucoromycota > Mucoromycetes > Mucorales > Mucoraceae > Mucor > Mucor indicus. The sequence goes on along the minus strand of JNEK01001467.1, from coordinate 1,000 downwards.
TTCTGTAGTATCAGGAACAGGCTTGATTTGATTTTCACAAAAGCACAAGACTTGTATTGTTGTGGAATTTGTTGATATATAATTCGAGGTATAGCAAAGGCCTCAAATAAATTAGTGCTTTTTTTTTTTTCTTTTTTGGTTTCAAGGGCATTTATACTTGCTTGAGATTATTCGAGGGATACTTGCTTCTGATGGCTGCAACAAATTTTGGCTTATATTTTTTTTTTTTTTTTTTTAAGTTTGACGGCTTCTAAAAAAAAAGTGCATTTTAATTTTTTATAGAATTTCTTTTCAAGATTCTGAAAATGGACTCAAAAAGACAGCTAACATTCTCCAAGTTATGGTCTACAAAACTACCAGATTCTGTCAACTGCTTAGCTGTGGGGAAACCCTTTTTGGAAGAACTCAGTGAAGAAAATGACATTTTAATAGGTACAACGGCCGGTCGCGTTATGATTCTAAATCAAACAAAAGTAAAACAATCGCACAAAACAATCTGGCCATGTCGACTGATTCTTTGTATTCTCAGCCTCTTGAAGGACTTTTAGAAACAAAAGGTGGCTCAATTCAATCTATACAGTTACACGATTTGACAGGTTTTGGTGCTCTCGATCTTGCAGTTGGGGATTGCGACGGCATTGTCACTTTATTCTCTCGTCAACAGATCTTAAGTAAACGAAATTTAGGTTCTGCAGTTACAGATCTCAATATACACTCTGATTTAGGTACGCTTGAAAAAAAGGACTGGGCTGGTTTTTTTTATATATATATATATATGTATATTTAATAACGTACCTATTTATTCTGCAGCAGGTGGATGTGAGATTATTGCAGGCGATATAAACGGAACATTGACTAGTTTCCAACAGTATGATGCGTTATGGAAAATAAATATTGCAGAAGAATCAGCAAAACTAGCAACTTTAGGCACGGTAACGTTGTTTAAAGTGGATTTATGGTTTTTTTTTTTTTTTTTTTTTTTTATTTTTTTTTAAAAAAA
>JNEK01001466.1:0-35334 GCA_000697295.1 Mucor indicus B7402 | reverse complement strand
ATCTCAAGTCGAGCTTGTGAAAGTTCAGAGGTTAATTTTTCAACAGTTTTGCATAACTGCTGAATAAGATCGGTTTGGTTTGTACTGGAGAGTGTGTCCATGTTTAGTGGCGCAGAAGTTGTCGGTTGAGAATGAGGTTGGGTGTTCTGAGCAGCAGAACAGACAAGAGGGTACATTTCAAAAGCTTTGACGGCTTTATGGCAAGAGGTGCAGCTAAATAGTGGCTGGTAGGGTTCTTTGGTTGAAGAACTATTTCGGTGGAAGGTGGTAGTTTTAAAACATGCTGTACATGTTAGTTGTTTTCGGAATGTCGAAAAGTTGTTGTCAAGTTCAGACAACTGTTCCTCAGTGAGGGCAGGATCTGAACTTTTGTTGTAGGCTCCTCGAAGGGGTCCCATTACAATTGTCAAAGGTTTTGTTGAGGAGATGTTGTTTTAGTATATAATAGTAGAAGTCTGAGTCGCGCTTTCCAAATATGGTAAAAATTTACTAAAAGTGTTGGATAGCGGAAAGAAGTCCGTGATGACATTACGGTATTTCTACTTTAAATTCAGACAATCTCTTTGACGAATGAAAATTGACGATTAGGTTCTAGGTTACTTTTTTAGGATGTAATAAAGAAGGAAAGTTTTTGGATATTTATTATTTTATTAATGATGGGCAAGTGGAAATAGAGTTTGGGAAATTCAATCAAGTAAAGAACAGCAGCAAAAATAGTTTCACTAGAGAAAGGGTATGGGTACTTCTTTAAGATATCAGCGAATGTGTCGCCAATGTTTATAAATATCGAACTGATGTCAATGCTGTTGGGCCATTGTGACTGTCTTGTTTTTCTTGCAAACAAAGAACGAGGCTAAAATTACATAACCTAAGCTTTTCTTTTTTTTTTTTTTTTTTTTTTTTTTTTTTTTTGTTCTTGTCATTTTTAATAATTCAAAATGAGGTCTGTTACTCTTACTTCACCAGAAGACAAAAACTTAGTTAGAAATGCGGTATCTACTTCTGTAAGTATTCTTTGTAGTAAGCGGGAAACTTGGGCTAAACTGAACGATACTAGAAAGTGTTTTATGCTGCTGTGGCACGTTTACATGTAGCAAGCCCTGACCCTTCAAAATGGACTTACTCTCAAATTTGGGGTGCTGCTGTATTTTGTGCTGACAAAACGAAAAACAATTCATTTTTTATACGTCTTGTAGATATCGAGGTAAATATTTTTAGCGGCTAAATGATCGTGGAATATTTATTGGTTTTATACATGTGAAAAAAAAAAAAAGAATAATGCAGGTGTAATTTGGGAACAGGAATTATATGATGGCTTTGGATACATGAAGGATGCTTCATTCTTTCATTCTTTTGAAACAGACGTAAGTCATCCCCCCAAAAAAAAAGACAAATTGAAAAGCAGCTAAATAAAAACTGTATATGCTCAATTTACAGGATTGCTTAACGGCATTGGAGTTTGTTGACGAAGGTGAAGCCGAGATATTTTACAGCAAAGTTCAAGGACGTGATTCTTTATCCGTGAATAAAACCTCGACACAAAAGTCCGTTTTTGGACATCGAAAAACACCCAGCTTCACCAACAATAATAGCAAGCGTAGAAGCAAGATTGACAAGAACCATATTGGTATGCCAGCAGACTTTAGGCATTTAGGTCATATAGGTTACACACCTGGACAAGGATTTAGTGTACAGAATAACGATCCTGAATACAACAGTCTGTTTGATCAACTCAAGGAATTGGGCATTTCTGCAGACGAAATTAACGATAATCAAGAGTTTATTCAAGAATTTTTACAACAAAACTCGGCAAATATGAAAGCAAATCCACCTCCTGCTGCTACTTCCCCTCCTCCCCCACCTCCTCCTCAAGTCAATTCGCCTGCTTTTAGAAGTCCTCCAGCTCCACAGCCGCCCTCTTTCCAACCTCCAATTCCCCCTCCCAATAAGAAGAAAACACCACCCCCTCCTCCTCCTCCAGGTCGTCATCACGGTGCCCCTCCACCTCCTCCACCTAGAAGACCGAACAACAATAGTGCTCCTCCCCCACCGCCTTCTAGAAACATTAATCAGAACAGACCCGTGCCTCCTCCTCCACCACCTTCAAACAACCTTCATCATTTGCCACCACAGGCACCTCCACCACCGCCTATGATGAACAGTGGACCTCCACAAGCTCCACCTCCTCCACCTATGATGTATTCTTCTGGACCTCCCCAACCACCACCTCCACCACCACCCATGGGAGGCTCCGTACCTCCTCCCCCTCCACCTGCGCCTATGATGAGCACACAAAGCGCTCCTCCTGTTCAGGACGACAGAAGCAATTTAATGGCATCCATTCGTGCTGCTGGTGGTTTTGGCACATTGAAACAATCGGGTAAACTTCGAAAGGCAGAAACGAACGATACAGCCTCTCCTGTTGCTTCTCATGCAACTGCTGCTGCTACAGGTGCAGCAGCGGGAGCGGCAGGTGGAAATCTAGCCTCTAGTTTAGCTGATGTACTTAAACAACGTAAGCAAGCCATGGTGAGTGACGACGAGGACGACGATGATGATGAATGGGATTAGAAATAATAAAAGCTTCCTTATGACTTGTGATTTCACATTTTTATTTTTAAGAGTTGAATTGTATTATTGAACTTGTCAGCAGATTGTAATTTTATGGCCTAGAGTTATCACTTTACCTTCTATTTACAAACACGACTAACTATTGTCATTTTTCTATTTCAATCCCCCTATAAAACCACCACAAGCTATATTATTAAATGCTGGATTTATTAGCGGCTAAGTATTATGTATGCATCACAGGTAGTGATAATTTAAAATAGTGTATATACAGCGGGTTAAACGAAAAATAATTGATTCGTATAGATGTGCTTCTTGCCTACTCATAGAGTCACTATAATAACACGAAACATGAGCGGGCTCCTTTTCTTTACTTACTTTAATACGCAAATATATTAGATAGATATGGTGTATATCGGTAAACTATTGGGCAGCATGTTCCTGCATGAATCTTCACTGATATTACCCAATTAGGAAACTGGGAGTCAAATTCTTTTTTTTTTTTTTTTTGATTGAATAGGACGCTTTCTGTTTTCCTCTCTTTCTCTCTCTCTCTTTTTTTTTTTTTTTTTCTTCATGCCTGTTTATAAAAGAAAACCGCTCAGAAAAGATTCGCTGAATAATTGGAAAAGATTTGCTTCTGATAACTTGGTAAACACGATACCATTGTCGAATCGCGACTCCTCGCGAGCTATTCTAGTTAAAAATTTGAACAAAGAGACCCTTCCTGGAACATTGATGAATTACTTTGATAAATATAAGATGGTTGAAGAAGTCAGTCTTAACTTTGACGACGATAATAGCTTGGATCAAACTGCCACTGTTGTATTCAAGTAAGTGACAGGTTTTTCTTTTTTTTTTACATTAATTGTAGCGTGTATTGATCATCAATTTTTATTTAGAAAAATACCTATTGTTGATATTCCAAAAATTCATACAATTGACAGCATAAAGGTTAACGTTGAATTCACTCAACACCAAGCAAGTGAACCGTTTGCAAGCAGTAGCAACAATGACCAAACGTTCATGAAGGCTCACTGTCTTTCGCTTGGCTCTATGAAGGGACCGAAAGAGTTCGTAGAGGAATGGAACACTAAGTCCGATATCACATTTATAGTAAACTACTCTTTTCGTGATGTCCAAATCTTGTTTTCGCACCTTCAAGAAGAATACAAACTCAATTATCACTTCAAGGATGTCTTTGAAGACATGTACGTGGAAAGAGAGGAAAATGGTACCACTTATTTTACAATTCGCCTCCAAAATCCAGCGGAGTTCTCAAAGCGAAAACACGACGTGCTTGTATCAGAAACAGTAACATCTATCAAACGACGCAACCAATGGGAGAGGGTGATTTATATACCTAAATCAAAGGATCAAAGCCTCCCTTCTTTCAAGCAGTCCCTTGACCTTGAATTTCCTGAAGGCTTTGTTAACATCAGTAGCTGGATTGTGTATCGCTTGAAGTTTAGTCCATCTGCAAAGTATTTGCCTAAATTGAACATGCAGTTAAAAGAAGCTGCCAAGTTCAACCTTGTGCCTCAAAATCTAGATATATTAAGGCCATTTATCAAGGTTGTAAAAGCATCTAGCTTGCCAAAGCCTCTTGGACATTACGAAAGGGCAAACTTGGGCTTAAAATACAAAGTACTGTATCTGTTAGAATCCGCTATCTCTTACAACTACTTCAATGTACATAATCTAACTAAAGAATTTTACGATGCTATCAAAGAGCTGGATACTGACATTGCATCTGGCATTTTGAGCTTTATTCTTGATAAGAAACAAAGAGTGTGGAACCCTTTGGCTGAATTTAGGCATATTTTTGACAAGATGGGTATTAAAGTCAAACAACAAAGAAAAGTGCCTAGTCACTGTGAAATGCTCTGTAAAGTGATTGTGACTCCTTCCCATATTTACGTCAACAAGCCATCTTTGGAAGCCACCAATCGAGTAGTACGCCATTACCACAACCAAGCAAAGGATTTCTTGCGTCTTCAGTTTACAGATGAAGGCTTTCATCGTGTTGGGCCTGCGGGTCCAAATGCGGACCAAAGAAAGGTCATTTATGACCGTATTTATCGCGTGTTACGACATGGTATCCAAATTGGAGAAAAAAAATATGTGTTTCTAGCTTTTTCCAGCTCTCAATTAAGACAACACGGTTGTTGGTTTTTCGCACCAAATGAAGATCTTACCGCCGAAGCCATTCGCGATTGGATGGGTGTGTTTTCGCATGAGAAGATTGTGGCCAAGCATGCTGTACGTATGGGTCAGTGTTTCTCAACCACGATCCCCACTTATGACTTGAAACCAGGTGATGTCACAACCATTCCGGATATCGTACGTAACGGCTATACATTTTCTGATGGCGTTGGTAAGATTTCACCATCGTTAGCTAAAGAAGTTGCCGTCCGCCTCGACCTTCAAGTCGTACCAAGTGCGTTTCAATTTCGATTAGGTGGTGCCAAAGGCGTGTTGACGGTCGACCATAAAGAAACCAACGGATTAGCCAAGGTCCAGCTTCGCCCCAGTCAAACTAAGTTTGAATCAAATCATTTGACATTGGAGGTCCTCCGCTCTTCGACCTACAGCAACGGATACTTGAATCGGCAAGCAATTACAATTCTCTCCTGCCTCGGTATCAAGGACGATATCTTTATGGACTTCATGGATGAGATGGTGCATAATGTGAATAAGCTGTTGAAGAAGCCTGAAGAAGCTGTGCGTGTTCTGCTCCAACATGTCGATGAAGCTGGTACGGCACATGCGATGGTGTCTATCATACAAGCCGGATTTATGGCACGTGGTGACCCGTATATTATGAATTTGCTGAATTTGTTTCGCATGAACGTGTTAAAGGATCTGAAAAAGAAAGCCAAAATTTTAGTGCCAAAAGGGGCTTACTTGCTGGGAGTGATGGATGAGACGGGTACGCTTGAAGAAGGTGAAGTGTTTGTACAAATTTGTGATACATCGAATAACGGCGCGAATAAGCAAATAATTACAGGCAAGGTTGTCGTCTTTAGAAATCCTTGCTTTCATCCTGGGGATATTCGTGTTGTGAAGGCTGTTAATCGAGAGGCACTCTCTCATTTAGAAGACGTGGTCGTATTTTCTTCAAAAGGTTATCGTGACCTACCTAGTATGTTATCCGGTGGTGATTTGGATGGAGATGATTACACGTAAGTTTTTTGACACAAATAGTGAGAAAAAAGACTAACTAACGCATGTAATTGATGTAGCGTTTTTTGGGATGAAAGATTAATCCCTGCCAAGAATTTTCCACCTATGGATTATACTGCTCCTCCACCAACGAAAGTTGAAAAAGTGGAAATCATTAATATTGTTCGATTTTTTGTTAACTATATCTTCCATGATAATTTGGGCATGATTGCCAATGCGCATCTTGCAACGGCAGATCAAAGCCTTGTGGGAGCTCGTGATGGAAAGTGTATTGTTTTGGCCCAAAAACATTCCGAAGCCGTAGGTCAGTAAAGCTACTTTTATATTTCATTTAATCATATCAACTTTCGTATACATAGATTTCCCCAAGTCAGGAATACCTGCTGTAATGACGTACGATTTAATGGCGAAAAAGTTTCCAGATTTTATGCAAAAGAAAGACAAACCTCAATATATCTCTGAAAAAGTACTTGGTCGTATCTTTCGAGCGATTGATAAATCCGACTACAAGGACTACCAATCAACGTTGACAGATGAAGCAGTTTACGATGTTCGAGTACGAGTACCTCAAATGGAGATTTACATTGCAGAAGCGCGAGAACTTCGATTCGAGTATAACCGAAACTTGCTGGCTCTAATGAATCAATTTGGTGTGCAAACAGAGGCCGAGGCTGTTTCAGGATTTGTGATAAAATGGGTCAAGAAAAGTAACAAAAAGTCAAGATACGAACACCATGATATTACAATGAAAGCTATGAAAAGGTTTAAGGCCTATTGGAAAGCAGAATTTGAAAGAGAGTTTTTGAAAGAAAATGGTTCGGTGGATGCTTTGAAAAAGCACCTTTTAGAAGCGAAGGCTGCCGCTTGGTATTATGTGACCTATCATCCTACTGAAAGAAAAAGAGACATGTCATTGCAAGGCGGGTTTTTGAGTTTCCCGTGGTGCATTTTGCAATATGTTTGTGACATAGCAAAGAGAAATAACGGCTGGGGTCGTGGTGCAGTTGACCTTGAAGCTCGGATGCCTTTTCCCGAAGAGTGCATAGAGGAAGGAAGGCTGAAATTACAGAGTTTGAGGAACGACAGTGCTCCGATAGTTATTTTGGAGGACACCAATGACAACGACGATGATTATGAATCTGAGGATGAAGACAGCTCGGATGATGAAGTAGTGGAAGCTTACGTACAAAAACTCAGGAATACTGCTACTTCTGCTTACCCACTTGTAAACCTTGCACCTCTCTCCTACCAAACCATTTTGTCATTGGAAGCAAATGAAGATGATATGGCCCGAGTTTTATTGGGAAACAATGATTAATTTGCTTAGGATTCATAATGACATATTTGCTAACGGCTCATAAATAAAATGGAATTTATAAAACATCTGGGGGAATAATACGCGCGCTGTTGAGGCGCTATACATACCTGAGATGATTAAAGGTATTTGAAGTCATATAATACTAACTGAATAAAAGAGTATTAAAATACTATGAACTAGTGTATATAATACATATCCACCAATTACTTGTTTTTTTTTTTTTAATTAAGAAAAAAGAATGGTTAAATTCAAGTACATATACAATATCAACTAAGCGACTAATAATTAGCCTGCTCTATGTTGCTTTGAAAACGGTACATAGTATGTATAAGAGAAGGGTCGTCGTTTCAATTTTTATTCTCTTTTTGTATAAGACAGTTATAAAAATACCTGAAGTGCTATAATTGTTTGTACTATAGATATTTTCGCCAACATCAGTAGTAAGATTGTAGATAATTTTACATAGCAAATTGAATAAAGAGTTTAACAAAATAAAAGACGCGTGTAATACAATGATTCATAATATATCTCTTCACTGTCTACTCTCGCTATTTACATTAGGTTACAAACTCTTCTAGCCACTTTTACCTGTGGCCGATGATCTGTCCTCCTTGGCTCTCGGGAAATCAAAATCGATAAGGATGTTTCAAATCGCGGACATTAGATCAAAAAAAAAAAAAAAAAAAAAAAAAAAAAAAAGAGTGAACGGCTGTGTAACAATAAAATTATTATGCAAAATCATCAAGAAATGTTCTTTTGGTCCTTTGTTCGATTGCCTAATAACTTTGCCTAACTAGAAAAACAGAGAGCGTTACAAATACTATCTTTAATTACCACTTGATAGATTTCTGCAAGTTAAACTGAAGATCTAAATGTGTATATATATATGTGTGTGTGTGTGTGTGTTTTAACTGAGAAACATGATGTACAACACCACACCATATTTTAATGTTTCAAAGGCAGAAAAAAAAAAGTTTTTTAAGTCCCCAAAATATTCATTATTTTCCCTTCTCTCAACAACGATTGTTTTTTTTTTTCTTTTTTGTTACAAACAATGGATTCTTTACACATTACTATTCCTGGATCTGATGACCCCTATTCCAACTTTAATCCCAATAAGCGAGCTAGTGTATCGTCTATTCGCTCAGGTTCATTTTCTTCACCTTATGAGCCTTCTTCAGACCTACTATCGTTTAATGGAGATCAGCAAACAAATACACAGCGTAGACCTTCAGCAAAGAAAGGCGGTGTGAGTACTTTTATTACCAAGCTTTATACGTAAGTTGCATCAATACTACACGACAATAAACTAAAGAACATACATAGTATGGTAGAGGATGGTCGCCATCAAAATTTAATATCTTGGAACCCTCATGGCACTTCATTTTACGTTTATAATGCTACACAATTCGCTCAAGAAGTGCTTCCGGAATATTTTAAACATAGCAATTTTTCAAGTTTCGTTCGCCTTTTAAACATGTAAATTATTATAAATAGGACAATTAGAGAATTACTGTTGACATGTTTTGCAATAGGTATGGGTTTCACAAGATCAACAAATCACCTAGAGGACAACGCGGTAATAATGAAAATGAAATTTGGGAATTTTCGCATCCCAATTTCCAGCACGGACGTTTAGATTTATTAAAAGATATTAAACGAAAAGCCATGGATTCTGAACTCCTAAGACGTGAAACCGGCGACATACACGCTTCTTTTACCACGCTTCAAATGTCTCAAGCAGATTTACTTCAACAATTTTACATACTTCAGGAAAATTTTTCAAACTTACTGCAAGGATTTGAGGAAACCAAAAGACTACAAACACAACAACAAGCTATAATTATGAAACTTGCTGAAAGACAAGGTTTGAGCCCTTCTGAATTACTAAAAATGCATGGTAAGTTACAGGCAAGAGACATTTTTACGTCTCTGACATTGTTGTATAGGTGAAATGGGAGCTGCTGATCGTAATTCATCATCACACCATTTGGAAGAATTACAGCGAAGCGGTCACAACTCGACTACGGAAAGCCCTTTAACAGTGTTTGTCACTTCACCTAATAACGAACAAGAGACTTACAATCCTTTACAACTCTTGAATGATCATGGACTTCAACATCCTCTGCAGCCAGCACCTGATGTGACCATGTCAATTTATGAACATTCCAATAGTCCTTCACCAGCGTCCATGTCGCCAAATATGTTTGAGACAGCAGTAAATACACCTTTGCCTCCTAGTCCTGTTCCTTCTGTAATGATGGGCTCTCCTCTTTTAAATGATAACAATAATAGCCGCCAAGAGTTTCCAAGATATGAGGATATGAATACCCTTGGTCTTGGTTTATCGTGAAAATAAACACGAACTGTAACATATATAATGCATCTGTTTTAGTTGAATAAATGAACCTATAATACATGAGCCTCTTGTGTTTGATAGTGAGGTTAAAAAAGTGGGTTGTGATGATAAGATTGAAGGTTGTTGGTAACGATTGAGCAATATAGTTTTTATTTGACAAAATCTAATAATTGGAAAATAATAACCAATAAGCACATAGCATTTGCTTGCTGCATTTCCCTGGTCAGATCGCTGTGTTGGGGAAGGAAAACCCCTTTTGAGATGTAAGAGAAAATGTAATAGAAGGATTTTTTAGGGGATGATAACTAGTTATCTGAAAATTTTTTTTGTATACTTAGAACAAAGGTAGTTGATAACTAATGGGTTCACCAAGGCGATCGGGAACTGTAGGAATCTGAGAAGGCTAAGACTTGGTTCACGTCAAACCCGCACGTCAAAATAGTATACTGTTCCGCGCGCCATGGTAGTGCACCAAGATTTTGCTAAATGCACGCGTTCGTTACTCACAGATTTCTGTCGAATCTTCACTGAATTAATAAATGCTTCCTTTGTGTGATACTTCTAGCTATTCTAGAGACAATGAGTCATATTTCTCACCATAATAAATCAATCGTCATAGAACAAAGGAACATAAGCAAACTACAATTTGGCAACATTTTCCCCTTATTATTTGTAAATAGGGGCAGTTAATTATGGCTCCTTTTTTTTACTCTTCTTGTATACATCTTATGCGATCTCTATTGGGAACCTTGGTGCGCCACCATTGTGCGCGGTACTTTATTCTTGACGTGCGGATTTGACGTGAACCAAGTCTTAGCCTTAATTTTGCTACTTGTAACAAAGCAATATGGTCAATAGCTACACTTCCTTGTCGTAAAGCACTCGTCCTTAAAAGCCATTCAAATGAGAAGAGTCAAAGAAATCATAATTGAAAATACGTGCTATCATCCTGATTTCCTCAAGCATGTTTTAAAGCACACCATCAACTAGAATCATATGAAACTCGAAATAGCCAATTATAAACTTGCTTTTATTCAGTTGTTTATCGTGATTAATCAAAAATGCAAGTTGACATTTACAGTAAAAGATCTGGTTTTATTCCAAGCTGTTGTTGACGATAATTGTAACAAATACATTGACATCGATACAGTTAATCATGGTGGCAAGAGTGTAGAAATAATGAAAACTCCCAAGATAGTAGAGAAAGATGTTGAAGAATATAAGCAGAATCAAAAGAAGAAATACTTTGAACATGCAGAAAAGGGAATTATTATCATGAAAGACAATTTGAGTGATATTCTTCTCAATCACCATAACAATCAATTGTTTGATACCATCCTTCATTGATATTTTTGCATGTATAAAAGTTCATATAAAGCCAAATGGGAGGGAGGGAATTCTTCCATTCAATCAAAAAAAAAAAAAAAAAAGGGAAGTCCTTTATACCAAAATTAATTCAAAGTTACTGCCAATAATTCCTTTAAACTCAGTGTCAATAACTGTGGGAAATCAGTGCCTTCACCATTTCTTTCTTACTATTAGCATTTTTAGGTCAATTTGATTTAATTTTTTGTGACATTTATTTGATTTCAAAGGGACAAAGTTTTTAGACATAAAGAACAATAATTTTCGGCTTAGTGCCATTAATTTTTTTGGAGAGTGAAGATTGATTTTTTCAAAGTGACGTTTTTACTTTACAGTACAGTAAGCTTAATCAGCAGATCCATAGTTGTTTTTTAATGCAACGTGGGGGGATATTTTCAGTAGTAAATACTTTCTTCCATTGTTAAGTAATCGTTATCGTCACCTTCATCTCGACTGATATAAGCGAATATTTTATCACAGTCATCAAAGTATTTGAATCTTTCTTTTAGTTGTTGGTCTATAGTATATAGTTAGTATATAGTATAGGATTCTTAGTATTATTGCATCAAACCTTTATTAGCAGCGTTTAATGATAATCTGTACTTTTGTTCTTCAGAAATGTGCCACCATGAAATACCTGTTGCTTTACTGATTGCTTCCCAAGTAGACCATAACCAAATAATCTGATCATACACTTGGTCTGCTGTCTTTGGTCTCTCAAATGGGATAGTTTCTATCAGATAAGAGCAATAAAAGGCGCATTCGTCTTCATACAGAAATCGATTTGTTCCTTCTCCAATCTCAATTTCCAACTCGTTTAATAATAAACTGATATCTCTGTCTGACCATGTTCCTGGCCCACACATAATTAACTTTTTTGCTAATGACCTTCTTCTTCTTTTAAGTCTGTCGTTTATACAATATTCCATTATTATTGTTTGTAACTCAAAAAAATAAGGAGAAAAAGAAGAAAAAAGATTCAATTTTTAGAAAAAACCAGTTTTATCTAAACCACTTGAAATTTGTGGATTCACTTTTTTAGGAAAATATACGTTTATTTTACTTTGTTTTATGCAAATTCTTTTCTACGCCCAATCCTTTGTGTTTCATTGTATGACCCCAATAAAGGGGGTGGTACTTGCTTGGTTGCATTACCCTAAAAACAAGCTTTTGCAACATCACAGGAAAAAAAAAAGACAACTTGAACAACTATCGTTTATAAACATAAGGGCCCATACGTGTAGAATTTAGCGAGTTATCTATTGAACGACAATTAACTCTATGCTCCATACGCGTGGTGCTAAGCCTTTACATATCTCTTATGTATAAAAAGAAGTGCATTGTTGATAATATCTTGAAGTCATGCTACAGATTGTCAACAAAATCCTTATATATCACCCAAGTATATGTTATTGCGTACTATCCGCAATCATAGACACCATTATACCTCTTCTTATTAAAAGCATTTGTCTTTTCAGTTTATCTTTTTTACGCGCTCATAAGAATTGTTTGATTGGATCTAACTCAGGAAATTATGGTGGGAGATAAATACAATCATAGCTCTTTTGACCAATGCATTCTTAAATATATCAAAATGTTTAAGAATTGATCACTTTACCCTTGCTTTACACGGCAGCTCTTCCAGCTCTTCTTTTCTTAATTACTAGAAGGTTCGTTTATTCGAGGCATCATTCACTATATGAAAAGACAGCACCAAGAATATAGTGATGTGGTTTGGTCTAAGTTTTGAAGCAGTTACGGATGGCTTTCTGGTTCAAGTTATGAAAGAAACCGTAAGCACAAAAGATAGTACACTGCTTTGGTTTCATTTTCTTGAATAAATAATGGCTCTAGTAGTAGTACTACAGTGTTCTTACAACCGCTTATGCGTTGTTCTCAATATTGAGTCCAGAAGTATTTTAAGACATTTGTATACAATGAGCTCGCTTTATTACACAAATATCTTCTGAGTAAATAAAGCAATATAAACTTAAATTAGTAAGCGATACTATTAAACTATATTTTATGAATTAAGAGTTATTCTGAGTTGTTATATGTTTAGTAATATCTGATACTTCCTTATACCGCATATTGTACACACGCAAGTGATACAAGATGCTTAGTAATAGTCTCAGCATCTTTGGAACTACCACAAAACAGCATTAATGATCAGAAACCTCTTCGTATTTAGTATACATTGCTGACATTTCGCTTCTATGTCTCTTTTTCAAGAAACAAAGAACTAGGTATATGCAATTAGACTTAGTTTCTCCTTTCTTGAATATATTTCTTTGCCTAAAATAGCCTATTAAACAGTTAATAATGAATCCAAAATAATATATCACAGCAGGCAATAGTTATACAAACACATGTATGTGTCTAACAATAATATAAAGAAAACACGATACATGCAAGCTTCTCCTTCTAGGTCATCCATCATTTTCTTTCTATTTTTAGACAGTAAAGGTTTATATGCAGCTTGCTGACAAAAGTGTGACTTATATATGTGTCTCAAGAAACCTGTATATCTACCAAAAGTTTAATTTTTTTTTTTTTTCCTTTACTTCTTTCTCTCATCAAAAAATGTCTTTGGTTCCTCCTTTTACACAAGAAACTGCAAACAAAAAGGTCAAGCTCGCCCAAGATTTATGGAACGGACAGAATCCCGAAAAAGTATCCAAGGCTTATACTGAAGACAGTATATGGCGTAACCGCGATATTTTCATCAAAGGTCGAGATGAGATCAAGTCGTTTTTGACGGATAAATGGAGCAAGGAAAACAATTACCGTTTGCGTAAAGAACTTTTTGCATTTACAGACAATAAGATTGCTGTACAGTTTTGGTATGAATTCAGTGATGAGCAGGGAGTATGGTGGCGGTGCTATGGTTTGGAAGACTGGACTTTTGATGAAAACGGGTTAATGCGTAAGAGACAGATGAGTGGGAATAATGTGAAGATAAGCGAAGAAGAAAGATGGTTTAAAGACGGTGTTGATGTCAACACTGTAACTATTTCGGAGAAGCACTGGTAGTCATAAGTCAGAAATAAAATATATAAAGAATAGTGTACCCATTAGTCAGTTCTTACTTGTCCGAAAATTCGGTTCCCCTGCGCCTCAAAATCATCCATCAATTTGAGCGGCAATTACATTTTCCGTCAATTTTCCATTGTTTGTTTACTAAAGGATTACGAAGATTTTTTTTTTTTTTTGACAGGTTAAGCATAAACGACACTGACAGAAAACGAAGAGGGATATTAAATAAGTTGTATGTTTGTATTGTTAATTAAATTATGTATAGATATCTGTTAATTGAAATAGAATAACATAGTTTTGTTATAATTTGCTTTCATAAGCAGAAGGTTTCTTGGAAAGGAAGTTCCAAAGAGCTCTACAAACACCAGTGAATGTAGTAACAGAGGCACCAAATTGAGAGGGGAAACCGTAAACTAAAAGGTTGAGGATCTTCATTTTATCTTCATTGTAGGGAGCATATCTAGCGGCAACTAAAGGTTCAGACATCAAGTCTTTTACCATTGTAGATCTTTCGTGAGTAAAAGTATCGAATGATTTGGCACCATGGTAGCTACCGAAACCGGATGGACCAACACCACCAAATGGTAATGAGAGCTCTTGAATGTGCATCAAGACGTCGTTAACGAGAACACCACCAGACGATGTACGGTCAAGAACTATTTGTAAAAAGCAAAAATAAATAATAGTTCAGGGCAAAGAAATTTAGACTATACGTACTGTTATTGTAATTATATTTAGCACTAGAGAAGATGTACAAAGCTAAAGGATGATCTCTATAAACATATATAGATGAGTTTCCATACTTTGTTCTGAATATAACTTTGTATTACCTCGAGTTAACAATATTGATTGCTTCATCTGTACTTTCAACAGGAATGACGGGAAGAATGGGACCGAAAATTTCTTGTTGCATCAAAGGGTTTGTATTGGGGTCGACAGGAGAGACAACAGTAGGAGCAATGAAGAGGTCATCACGGTCTGTTTGGCCACCAGTGATGATAGTGTTAGGGTCAACAGCATCAAGCATCTTCTTTAAGCGATCAAATTGACGAATACTACCAATACGACCATAAGATTCAGACTTTTGAGCGTCAGTACCATAGTATTCAATAGAGACTTTCTTGAAAGCTTCTAACAAAGGTTCAAGCTTGCTCTTTACACACAATACATAGTCTGGTGCGACACATGTCTAACAAAGTTTTATTTAGTCACCTCTGTATAACATTTAAGTTATGAATATACTTTACTTGGCCGTTATTGTAGCATTTGCCCCATAAGAGACGATGGGCAGTAATGTCTATATCAGCATCTTCGGTAACGATACAAGGTCTGGAGATGCATAAGTACTAGTGCCATATTTTGGAAAACAAACAAATTATACTTTACGATTTGCCACCTAGTTCAAGAGTGACAGGAGTTAAGTGCTTTGCAGCAGCAGTCATCACAATCTTTCCTACTTCTCCGTTACCAGTAAAGAAGATGTGATCGAACTGGTGTTCTATAAAGGGTTACGAAACCAAATTAGAACATTACGGTTTTTTGTGCTTTTTCTGTCTACGAACCTAAAAGAGCAGTGTTTTCTTGAATGCCGCCATTTACAACAGTGTATGCACGGGGATCCAAGTATTTGGTCATAACGTTAGCGATTACATCGGCAGTGTGAGTAGAGACTTCTGAAGGCTAAAATTCACAAGAAAAATTGAGTATTTTTTAATGTATTACAAAACTGTAATACTACCTTTATAAGAACACAGTTACCAGCTGCAATGGCACCAACAACAGGAAGAAGAAGCAAGTTGATCTAAAAAAGACAAAAAAGTTAGTTAAATCAATTTCAATTTTCTTGATGTGCTATTACTGGATAATTCCAAGCACCTATAAAAGAAAGTTAATATATAAAAAGTGTAACTTGTTGTGTTTATGCTTACCCATAATGAGGACAACACCCTTAGCTTCTTTTCTAATAAAAGTTTTATCGGCAGCGTTCATAAGGAATCTTTTCTTGGTGTGAACAGGTTTAGCGAATTTATCCAAGTTCTCAATCATAAACTTGCACTCGGCAACAATAGGCGAGATTTCGCCTACGTTGGTTTCCATTGCATGCTTATGTAAATCACTCCAGAGAGCTTGAATAATCAAATTGGTATTCTCTTCACAGAATCGGATCATATTTTGAAGTTGTTGTTTACGAAACTTGATATCTTTAGTTAAGCCTAAAAGCATGGTAGGATTAGCACCTTGTATATAAACAGCTGCTGTATTCATGATTATACCTGTATTGAAATGAGAGCGAAGATTTTTAACAATAGTAGGAATTTCTTCAATAGGCGTATAAGTTGACATCTTTATTGGTATATTATAGTACAAAAGGAAAGGAGATTTGGACAGAAAGAAAAAAAAAAAAAAAAAGAAAAGACCAAAATTAATTTATGTTGACATCGAGATTGAGTTTTAGGCGGCGAAAGTATTCACAGAATAGTTCTAGCTTTGTGTGCACAAACTTATTATTAGTAACCGATCTCAGAAACAGTGAGAATATAGACATTTTAAAGATCAACACATATTTTGTCAGTATTTGCAATTTATTTTTGGTTTCTATAACTCGATCTAAATTATAATTGAGTCGTACTTGGCATCGCACAATATATGTCCCTGAATGAATCTAAATATCAACTTGCTTTATAGTATGTAATTTATTACTGCTATCCAAAGGGAAAGACATATATATATATATATATAATAACAGTAGTGATAGCTTTTATATACCTGTTCACTAGGTAAAGTAAGAGTTTCTCTTCACAGATACACATAAGAGTTCGTGTAGAACAAGACTACATTGAACATTCCAAGTCCACCCTAAATTACACGATGTTTTCCCTGAAGTCTGCAAATGGATGTAACAGTCATATTATATGTCTTTTCTAAGAGTGTAATATCGGCCTTGATGTGCTGTTATCAACAGACCCTTAAAGGTAGTTATTCATTCAGTATATTCTTGCTTTGTAAGATTATATCGAGAACAGGTTAGATCAGAAACCTTCTTTTTTTTTTTATTAAAAAACGAGATTAGGTAGGACAGTTGAAAACGTAATTGGTTTTTTATGGTAAATCATCAAACCCATAAAACAATGGCACAACAAAATATACTAAACCCCAAATAAAGAAAGCTGCCATATGCATTAAGATTGACAATTTACTAAACGTATATGTATTCAAAGGTACAATCTTCTGAACTTTTTCATTATATACATCTTAAAGTTACATAGAGCATAATGGCCCTGAAACTACCAGGTAGTTTTACCGGTGCAGGAATAAGTCTCTCCTTCCCTTGTATAAATCAGTAACAAGCATATGCTTTTTTAATTACAGAAGTATATGACTTGAAATTCAAAACTCGTGTAACATATAATACGAATATTAAAATGTGGAGAAAGTGAACTTAAGCAAAACAATCGTAGGATCTTTAACCCAGATACGATCGTCGCGATGGCTAACCCAAGGATAGTCAGGCATCTTTTTTTTTTTTTTTTTTTTTTTTTTTTTTTTCATGATGAAGCACGTTGTAGTTGATTAATTTTGTCATGGTTACCAAACCTTAAAGCAGCTACAGTAGTTCTACTTTAAATTCAGACGATGCTATGTAAAACTTCATGTATTTTGAAAACTGCTGATTATGAAAAAAGATGCCATTTTGTATTCTGTAAAGTCTTAAAGGGCAACATGCAATAATGCTTTCATGAATACGAGTTGTTTTTTCTTTAAGAATACCTATGTAATTTCAAATGGCTTTAGAAAATAAGACTATATGCAAAATTAATGAAACATTTTAAAAAAAAAAGCATGGAAGTGATACTGCTCTAATATAAAAACTCTTCTAAACAGTACATTCTATGTATATCTATGTGGTACATAATCAGTATCACTGAAAAAGAAAGACCTGAAGGGACATCACATTGCCACCACAGATAACTAATTGAAAATAAAGCATGAATCAAAGACCTCTTTTTGCTACTTAGAAACTCCGAATATAGGTGGTGAAGAACACTATATAGATATGAAATAGGTACGGCGGCATTCCGGCAGCCTGATTAACGAAGCGACTGGAGTAACATTACAATAACCTGGATGATGCATGGAGATAAAGGCAAAAGACTTTGTGTATTAGACAAGTGCGTATTTACAACCCCTGATGTTAAGATTGATTCATGTATACCAAAATAAGTTTAGTCGTGATTTACGCCCACCACATGGAAGTATTTCTCCCCGTTCTTTCTGCTGGCAATCCTCAGCGACCTGTTCAAGTTATGTACGGTGTTATCTTTCACTAACTTCAAAAAGAAAATTAGACAGCTGACGTCAGCAGAGGCAAAGTTCGGTGTTTCAATACGCAGTGTGGGGTGGAGGAAGGGTTGAAGAAAATTTATTGTTTATTTCCCCTCAGAGGTTTTTTTTTTTTTTTTCTTCGTTGTTCATAACCAGTAACCCCCTTCTCTTAATATATTTTGATAAAAATGAACTCTATTCGATCCCTTGTGCGCCAAGCAGCTATACCTGTTGCACGTCAAACCTTTGCTAAGCGTAGCATTTCCAACACTCGTGCTGCCCTCTCAGATTCTCTTTTCATTGTAAGAATTTAAAAAACTTTTCTTTACACGAACTAATTTGATTTTAGCATCGTGACACACCTGATAACAACGCCAGCATTCCATTTGAATTCAGTGAGGAAAACAAAAAACGCATTACAGAGATTTTAAAAAAATACCCTGAACAATATAAAAAGGCAGCTATTATGCCACTTTTGGATTTAGGTCAAAGACAACATGGATTCACATCAATCTCTGTTATGAATGAGGTTGCTCGTTTGTTGGAAGTACCTCCTATGCGTGTTTATGAAGTTGCTACTTTTTATACCATGTATAACCGTCAGCCAGTTGGAAAATACTTTGTTCAACTTTGCACAACTAGTCCTTGTCAAATTGGTGGATGTGGCTCTACCAAGATTTTGGAGACACTCAAAGAAAACCTTGGTATTGAGGTTGGTGAGACTACCAAGGATGGCAAATTCACTTTAGTTGAAGTTGAATGTGCCGGTGCCTGTGTCAATGCTCCTGTTATGGCTATCAACGACGATTATTATGAAGATTTGACACCAGAAACAACAACTAAACTTATCGAAAACTTAAAGGCTGATAAGCCTATTACACCTGGTCCTCAAAGTGGACGTCACACATGTGAATATGCTCCCGGTGTTTACACTACATTAAACTCTGAGCCTTATGGTCCTGGCTTCAGAGTCCGTGAAGACTTGTAATTTTTTTTTTTTTTTTTATTCTAGATTTTTAATTAATACATAAAAACAAAAATTCAAAACGGAAATAGTTTTGAGAGGATCGAAATGTTACAAGTATGAGTAAGATCGAGATGCTTTGTGGGTTCAGTATAGGGTCCTATTTTAGTGCATGAATCCACCTTATTTTAACGGTCATATTTAAAAGATTCGCCAATCTAAGGGAAGCATTAGATTTTATATAGTTAAACTTGTTTGCCTTAATTAAGTGGCCATTTCCCAAGAGTTGTTGGAGTATTCCTCTGACAAGACTAATTTTGCGCCAGGCCCATCATTGGTGCAGAAGGTGCTCTGATTTCTGCGAATTCAACTATACAATAGACTCCCACCTGTTTGAACGTATAGTTTGGTAAGTATGCCTATAAATCAAAAAAGAAGGTATCTTCCTATATGTTACCAGCAGCTTGGAAACTGATAGTCTATACTTTCAGTCATACTATCCAAGAAAGTTGCCTGTTTAGAAAATACCAGTACTACTAGACCTTTCGTTGTACTATATAGGTATTCCTTCTGTCACCTCAATGATTGAAAGCTTTTGATTCCTCAGTATTAACAATTTGACTGGGCCTAAATATGTACCCAACAAAGCTATTATATCTGCATTCATTTGTATATCGCTTTCAAAACAACAAAGAGCAAAGTGAGAACATTATGCATACCAGTCGTGTGCTCGACATATACTTGAATTTAGACATTGTTTTTGTTTCATTATTACCATAATTTGATGGGCCCATTGTTTTTTTTTTTTTTACTGTTATATTTTATAGTACAACTTCAAATGCCTATACAAAAAAAAGTACAAACAAGGCGCTACTGTAGAGTCGGTAGTCTTCATTGTACGAATATGTAGATAATTGATATCTAACACTTAAATCCTAGTTATAAATAGAAGCGAGACTATAAGGGAATTCAGATATATAAGAACTTTGCCATGAAGGAAAGATAAAAAAAATAGTGATAACCACATCATTAATCAATATATTATTACAGTATATGATCTGTATTAAAGTGGGTGTTTTGGCTTTTATGCTTAGTATTACAAAGTGCATCTATGTTAATGCAGTGTTCTTTTGACAACCTTGACTTAGTAAATCATCAATAGATGAATATATTCCATCGAATTTTATAGCTTCTGGAGGTAATAAGTGTAGATATACTTTTTTCCCTAATATGTATCTATTTTTATTTAGTTCACACTCTAGTAGCATGGTCACGTGACGTGAGATCATTTCTTGTCAACTAAAATGCATTTAAATAAGGCCACAAAAAAATATATTGTTTCTATTTCTTTTCTGTTTTTTTCGTTATACAAAAAATGACCTTTTTTCAAAGTGATATCGACCCTCTCCACCTTCGCGAACAATATAAACAAAACAGCCGTACTATATCTCAGCAAGAGCAGCTTCAAGAGAATAAACAAGGGCTTGGTTATAGTAGTTTGTTTCAACAACTGTTCCTTAGAACACCAGTTGTAGTAGCTACACCTATTACAGAAGAGCATCAAAAGACAACAAAAAGCATAACTGCAGAGCAACTCAACCGTTTAATCTCTTTCCATTTATAAGTAGCAATTTTTTCATCATATCGTTTGCATATATAATATACATCCTCCTCTGTAAATAAACATCTCCCGTTTTTTGTCTCCTTTTTGTCAGACGCCGAATTTTGTTGCACTATTTTTATTCGTCTTAGAACCCGTTGTGTGACGCTGTGTAAAAATGCGCTGCACAAATTAAATTGCCAGTCATTCTGCATGTGTGGATATAAAGCTTTATAGCCTCGTGGAAATAAAAATGAATTCGTCTTTTGTTTATTTTAAGAAATGAAACGTGCATGAATAACAAAGAAAAAGCCTAAGGAGGACTAGCACATAATAAAGTGGTAATTAACCGAGGAAGGGGGGGTTATACTATGTATATCTTTAACACCAACCGACGCAACGTGCTCGAAAGCAAGCATGCTATTATGGAAGCGTAAATGTTCTTTTTTTTTTTTTCATTGTATAAAAATAGTGGTGCTCCTTTGTAGCTCTTATGCCAGTAAGCATACAGTTATGTTCCCTCTTGATTCTTAACAGACCAAGACTCTACATAGAGTAAATATAATATAAAAAAAGAAAAAAAAAAAAAAAAACAATGTACCTTCGTACTAGAGAGAACAAGCACGCATGGAAATACACGGTACAAGAAGTTTTCGTGGGTTATTATATAGGTGATTACAAATGGTACCTCTGTAAACGTATTTTAATTGAAATACCTCCTATTCTTTTACAGAATATTTTGATTCTTACTTTAGTATATTTTATAAAACGTTCTAACTAGTTAACAATATATAGCATCTGTCATTCTTAATCAATAGTTTTTACAAGGTATATACTTAAGCTATCCATTATACTTTGCTCGGTATATTCTTTTAGTAAGGGGTGTTATGGAGTCAATATAACCGAAGACCACCATTCTGACACGACATACAGGGCACAGACACAAGACAAGAATGCTTAAAAAGAAGATGTGAATAGCTCTGTATTGATTTTCTCGGTTTATATACCTCCTTAATAGCGAAATAATGTTGTTGCAAATGTTAGTAACACTACGCAAGTGCCTGTGATTTAACAATAAACGCTCTAAATCGTGCATAGTTCTCTGTAATATCGTATTTGCATAACTATATAATACGCACATAAACAAAGCTGGATGATTTATGAACCTTCACTTATATATATATGGATACTAGTTGTAATCGAAAAAGTTGTCAAATAGTATATATGTAAAAGGGCGGGAAAGGGGGGAAACCACAGGCTAGGAATTTGATGATAGTGATATGTAGTAAGAAATGTGGGGTTAATGATAAAGTCGATATTTTATTGCCACTCACAAAGAAGGTTCTGAAGACACATGTATAAATAAAGTGTGTGCGTTTAAGGCAAGATTCAAATATTCATGCATAAAAATTTTGGAGCTCAACCAATAGCTTATTGTCATTGGTTGCTATGATAATCATGCAAAATCACAGCTGTTATACAATATATTTGTAAGGAGGAAAAAAAAAAAATATTTATTTAGGAGTTGCTTGTATATATTATTAGGGGACTATAAAGAAGTGAAACTTTCTTTTTTTTGACTTTTTTCTTTCTGTGAAATAAAAAAAAGAAAAGGTCAATCGCCTAAAAGTTTGGCGATGAAGTCCAAGAAAGTTAAGGGAAATTCAAATTCGCCACATTCTTCAGAAGAAGATGCAACCCATCGCAATGCTTTTTCGTTTTTAAAAAACCGTTTCTTTTCTGGAAATCACCATAGTAATTTACAACATCAGCAGGAACGAACAAGCAGTCCTTCTCCTTCTACTACTTCAACTCAATCTAAACCTTGGTCTATTGAAAATACAAAAAGTGAAGAAAAGGCGTTATCCAGATCTTTTGATG
Source organism: Mucor indicus B7402 (assembly GCA_000697295.1). Lineage (NCBI taxonomy): Eukaryota > Fungi > Mucoromycota > Mucoromycetes > Mucorales > Mucoraceae > Mucor > Mucor indicus. The sequence continues at coordinate 12,734 of JNEK01001466.1, read as the reverse complement.
AACAATCTATTTCTGAATTTAATACTTCTTCGTCCTCTTCTTCAATTGCAAATACACCTCGATTGACGAATAAAAATGCAAGGCCATTGTCAATGATGGGAATAGATTCTTTATTAAACCAGCAAAATATAACTGAAATACCTGAAACCATTCAAGTGGCTGAACCAACAGCAGACGCGTTTATGCCAGCTCGTAGAAACTCAACAACAGCAACTGAAGTTTCATCTCACAAGAAAAGCATGAACAAATTAAGCCTTGATCTTCAACATGCCAACTATAACAATCTTGAATTTGTAAATAAATCAACAGTAGCTGAAAAAAGAACTAGCCTGATTATTTTAAAGGAAGGGTATCTTTTTAAAAAGACGGATTTTAAACCATTCCATAAACAAAATAAACTAGATCGAGGCTGGAAACTGTACAGAGTCATATTGCGAGGCCATAAGCTCTATCTGTACAAAGTGACATCTGAAAGCCCACTTCGCTCGCTATTTCCTTCTTCCAGCCACCACCAACAACAACTAAAACAGTTGCATAGTAACAACAGCTTATCAAGTAGGCAGTCGTTGACATTTTCATTATCCAGTAGTAGCATTGCCAGTACAAACACAACAAATATGATTCCATCTGCTACACTGAAATTAATGCGATCTGATTTTGATCGTGAGGCGCAACTCATCTTCTCCCAGCCCGGCCCCGCGGCTCAGGGAGCAGTATTTATGGAACTTAATCAAGTTTCATTAGAACCCAAACAGCAAGTCTATCTTGTCATTTTCAACGATTTATTATATACCTGTATTCGACCTGATTCAATGGCATCGCTTTGGACAATCGAGCAAAGTATACCTATAGCACAATTGAAATTAGAATATAAGAGAGAGATGACACCTACCTCACCCATATCGATCAATTCTATGCAATCTGATTCTTATTCCAACGGGCCACTCCTGTTTAATATTCTTCATGATTCAACGGTTCTTGGCGTCTATTCGACTCAATTCCGCGATTTGGGTCAAAGTTGGATTCATACATTTCAAAACGTTGATAATACCCGTAATCAAATGTACGACGCTACACAACAGTGTCATACGGGGATCATTTACCGGGATGGTCACTCCGTTCAAGGTGGTACTATTCATGCTCTCGTTCAAGAACTTTTGCTTAATGATGATCCCAATTTTTTAAACGTATTTCTTTTGACATATACGCTTTTCACCACTGGATCTCGTGTGTTAGCAGAACTCAAATCATGGGCAGTTAAGCCTGAAGCTGATGAGTCCCGAATATTGGATGTTTTTACAATCTGGTGCAAGGAGTTTTCTCTGGACGTCATGGGCGATGTGGCAACGGGCATGATGGAAATTTTGGGTCTTTTATCAAGCGATAAGGCAGCAACTATTAAAGAACTAGTTCTGAAAACAGTAAATGAAAATGTTGAAAAAACATGTGAATCAAAATCTCATGTTCTAGGTAAACATAAGAAAGGGAGGCGGGAATAATCATCTAATCTATATATATATATATATTGTTAGCAACTATACCAGATGATGAAGATGAAGAAGAAAACTTGGTAGATCCTAGTATAGAAAACATCTCAGCTTATCGTGTAGATGGTAAACGACGCGATTCAATTAATTTATCGAATTTGCTTATTACAGGACTTACGCCGGCCGTATTTTTACAAATTGATCCTTTCAGTTTTGCCAAACAAATTTGTCTTTTTCATTACACAAAGCAAAAGCAGTTTTATAAAGAGTTATTGAATCCTTTGTCGTACTTACCTCGGCCACAACTATCGGTTCAAATGCTGAACTCCCTGCTATTTACAACCATCACGCCTCATTTCTTGACGAAGATTATTCGAAATCAAATCCTTATTGATTCACAGCAAGAGGACGAAGACGCTTTGTTTGTTCGTTCAAAATTACTGGAGCATTGGATTCAAGTGGGACTTGATTTGTTTGACCTTGGAGACATGACTGGATGGTGTGCCATTGCCATGGGTGTTTGTTCAGTGGGCGTTATTCGACTTCGAGAGACGTGGAAGGCCGTGAATCGCGATTTGGTGAACCGTGTGCAAACAGAATGGGTAGATACTTTAGTAGAATATGACATGTTCACCCAGGATATGTGGGCTGAAGAATGGGCTGAAGCACCGGCAGCCAAAGCCCTTGTAGATTCCACAAAACGTATACCCTTCTTTGGCGCAATAAGACAGTATGCAGACAGATACCGAAAACACAGCAAGAAACATGTCAGTCCCAACATGATTAATTTCGAGGAATGTCAGAATCTTTACAATGTTATTACAACAAGTTTATCTGTGTTTGATAGTGATGCTTATTTTGAAGCTATTGATGTGGTTGGTGTGGACCCTTTGCAATCATTTTTTGAGCATTCAGTCACGGACATGATGTCTGTGCCACACGATTACAAATACCTTCAAGAGTGTTCACTTGCCTGTGAGCCAAGAATATTCGGACAAGGCCGGCGCACTGGCAATAGTATGAGCAAACCACCCCAAGGCGATATCACGCCTCCTTCACAATCATGCCTAACATTTCCTGCTATTTTGGATAATTGTTCTTTGTTTAGCAATAAGGCGACAGAGACAACACAAAGTGAGACTATGAAACCAACTACGATATCAACACGGAAAACCACGCGAAGACGTACGCTTAGCTTCCCACCAAGCGAGAATCGTTATTTTGCATCAGCTACTCGCTTGAATTTGTTAGAGGGTTCGTTTATCCCAAATCGACATCACCGCACATATTCTGCCAAGTCGTTGAGGGAAACGCCTAAAAAGAACCAAGATGCTGTGTATGGCCCTGATGGTGATATTCTTTTCACGGTACCGCAAGAAGATTTGGTGTTTAAAGCGTCAGCTCTTTTGCTCAATGATACGAAAAAGACAGGATCGTTCCATTCTATTGAATTTTTAAAGAAAGGTATATATTGAAGAGAGCAAAACCAGTAGGATGTTGACTCTTATAATAATAGAAGAAAAGGAAGAAGAGGATGCACTTGTTGTATTGGTCAAAGCCGGGTATTTAGAGCAACTAGTCGACTCTTTAGTATACAGCATTTCTCCATACGAAGAACAGTTGAAGGAGCAATGGCACATGTTTACGATTGCGAATGATTTAAAATACCAACATCGACCTGATAAAGTTATCATGGATGAAGAGGAGTATATTCATGTATTTTTTATGACTTATCGTACATTCTGTTCGTCAGCGAATCTCCTGGACATGCTGCGCCGACGATTTATGGACGCCCAATACAAATGTAAACCAGCAATGAAGCGCAAAAGCTCACTGTCACTATTAGAAAGTTACTTTACACCTGATGCTTCTGAACCAGACCACCCTGAGCCTTGTGACTGGAAGAAGTTGGCAGACATTCAATTACGTGTGATGAATTTAATATTGTATTGGATTGAGGAGTATCCTTACGACTTTATTGATGAAGTACAGATTACACGGTACATGAGCAATTTCTTGAAAAATGCTAGGACTTCTGTTGCATCTTGGCGTATTTTATTAGTCCAGCCCGAGGATGCAGAGGCGTTGGCTACATCAAATATTATTGAAGAGAAGATTGCGCAAATACGAGATCAGTTCGTGCGAAAAAGCATGTGTCCATGTTACGATATGAAAGCGACAATTGGTTTTGAGGTCGGTGTTGCTCGCGGTGTGGAAGATGTGTATAGACAGTTGACGAGCGGAACACAACAGTTTCATACGACATTACAGCTTGTATCAGCGAACAGATCTGTGCCTCTTTCGATTTCAAGTCGACCGCGAGATACAGATGAAAGGAGTGTTGTGGATACATTTGCACCTGAAGTTCTATTAGAGCAAGTAGACCAAAACGTACGGCAGTTTTTTAGTGCAGTGACAATGCAAGACTGGATACAGACATTTGATGTATTTGAAGCGCAGGCGCAGGATATTTATGCGTGGTTACCTGCTCGGAAGCCTTCGAGAACTTCGAGGATGCCAATGACTTTATCGCCAGTTGTGGATGGACCCAGTTCCCACGTGACAGACTACCATTTACTTCCTGAAGAAATTGTTGTATCTGATATTTTTTTTGCAATTCAAAATGCACGACGGTCTGTAGTAGCACCTTCTGCATTCTCTGATGACGACCTGATTCTGGCATTTCCAGGTTCGATTCAGTACTTGTATTATATGCACTTTATTATTCGAAGCTGGGTGATTCACGAGATTGCTGCAACTGATATTGATTCAAAAACGCGTGTTTTACGTATCGAAAAGTTCTTACAGGTTGTATTATTAAGTAAGATGGCGAGTGAGCGTTTGGAACTATTTCCAGAACTCAAGGAACAATTAAAAGGTGAGGGACGCGTGCCTGGGTTTGTAGAGTATGCTATCGCAAGTGCATTGGTCAGTCCTGAAGTACGTTTATTTACAAAAGCATGGCATGATGTCGCTATGCAGCACGGACACGCAAACCTCGATCATTTGGAACATTTGTTGCAGCAAATACAAAAGATGCAATCTCATGTGCGACAGACCAACAAACAACTTTCCAACTCAACGTCACTCCGGTCCATTGTGTCACAACTAGAGCAATGCCAATATTTGGTACCTAGTTTGGGTTGGCTCTTTGAGCGTATTATTGAACTGGGAACAAACATACCTGATACATTTGAGAACAAAGAAGGCTTGCTGAACATGGATAAACGAAGATATATTCACTATTTGTTGCAGCTGATGATAAATGTACAGTTAGATTTGGACGAGCAGAATAAAGAAAAGAAGGGAATCAGCATGTCGTTTTTGTTGTCACCTCATACGAAGCACACTACGTGGAAAGAGCTACGAGAGCTGTCTATTAGGGAGAGCAAAAAAGCCATGGGGAGCAGTAGTAGTCTTGTCTTACGTGGAGCAAGCCATAAAGCCGTGCGGAGTCCCATTTTCAGTAAGCTCGTAACGGAGCAAACAGACAAACTGAAAAGAGACTTTAAAGAAAAAGACCGTATAGACAAGGACTGGTTAAATTTCCAACAAAAATTACAAAAGAAGCAGATCGAACAAGCGAAGCAGACAGAGAAGCAGGACAAGAAAGGTCAGTTACAGTCGAGCCATAATTTAAGCCACTTACAGCAACCGTACAATGTTATGCCTCGTATCAATTCATTTTTACGTGGTTTGCGGCCTCAGTCCATGGTCACAACACCTATACAGCACATATTTCCGTTTGATCAACCGCATTCACAAACGCAAAATGGCCTTTCGACTATGAAAGCTTCCACCGTGATTAACTTGATCCATTCAACAACCTCAGTTGCAAGTACATATACAAAGCGTGAATACGTGTTTCGAATTGTCACTGAAGAGGGGGCGCAGTACTTGTTTCAAGCGATGAGTAGAGAAGATATGAATGATTGGATGCAGCAGATCAACACATCAGCAAGGGAAGGTGCTGCAAAGAGACAAAGTGTGCTGGTGAATGAAACAATGGACAGCCAATCCATGAGCCCTGTCATGGATCGAAGTACCAACCGACGCATGTCTGTTTATGGTGTTGGATTAGACGAGTTGATGCCAGACGGCCATATACCGGTGATTGTAGATAAATGTATTGGAGAAATTGAGAAACGAGGTCTAGAAGAAGTAGGCATTTATCGTGTTGCTGGTACAGGCTCTGTTGTTAGTGCTTTGAAGGCTGCATTCAATAAGGACGTCCATGGTGTTAATCTGAGTGCTCCTCAGTGGGCAGATATTAACGTAGTAGCAGACTCATTCAAACAGTTTTTACGTGAACTTCCTGAACCTTTATTGACATATTCTTATTACGATGAATTTATTACTGCTTCAGGTATGAATAACTTGTTGCTTTAATTTTTGTCTCTAATACTTTTTTTTTTTTTTTTTTTATTAGCTTCTGAAGATCATGATCAACGGATTTATTTATTGAAAAAAGTATTAAACAAATTACCCTTTTCTAACTATACATTACTCAAACGAATTGTTGAACATTTTGTCAAGTAAGTTTTATTATTTTATGGGGATCAGGAGATGTCTAAATGATATGTAGTGTTACTGATTTTGAAGCCACGAACCATATGTATGCTACAAATTTAGCTATTGTGTTTGGTCCTACATTATTGCAGCCGTCACCTGGACCTACTTCTTTTGCAACAACAATGTCAAACCTAGGCCATCATCAAAATGTTGTAAAATATCTGATTTTGAATTACCACTATCTATTCGATGTTGAAAGTGACGAAATGGAACCTACCACTAGTAAAGAAGATCAAAAGTAAAACAAATGCTTTTCAGTTATATTTTTGTGCCTGTATCCCAAATTTAAAAAGTTTTTTTTTTTTTTTTTTTTCTTATATTCCTACTATATATCTATTTAATCTCTCGCGGCTGGTCCCATATAATCTATATATATATACATATATATACATATATGCATTAATAAAATAATAGTAATTCGCTATACATTTTAATTTTGTTCTCAATATAGATAATTACCTATATATATACATATATATAGACCAAATACCTGCATAATGTATAAAGATGGAATCACAGTTGTAATTGCCAAGAACAGGTGTTTATTAAAACAGTTAAATGCTCAACTAATGCTCTATAGCAGTAATGGGATCAGCAACAGTATTCATGGTGTGTGTTACGCATAGATGAAGAGAATTTAGAGGTCATACCAACATCAAGTTTAAAGCTATCTAACTTGAGCGTGTGTCTGATTATTAAATCAGGAACGGATATGGCCAAATTCAATTTTGGACATGTGGGACTAAAACTGAGTTTTTACACAGATGCAGAATCCAGTGCCCTGGGATAATACAAAATATATAAAAAAAAACTGTTTTATGTCAAAACCCAATGCCTCCAAAGATTTTTGCTTAAAAAACTATTATTAAATCGCGTATTGTCCATTGTATTTCAGAGAATTTGTTTACCATTTTAAAACTTTTTTTTTTTTTTTTTTTTGCCAAGAGGAATAAAATTAATTTGATAAAAATATATATATAAAAAGATGATGGTAAAGGAACAGAGATAACAAGCCAATCATAAGCAGATACGCGAATTGATATAAAGCCTTACTTTTTGAGCTCTTCTTTTTTTTTTTTTCTTCTTTAACTAATTATACCATGAATCAAAACAGACTTGATTCTTCTATGCCTGAATTCCTATCACCCCCAGTGACGCCGACAATACAGTATTATCATTCGTTTTATGAAAAACGGCAAGAGCCGTCTATGAAAATGCCACCATCTCCTCCTTATTTCTCAAACCATTATCAACCATATTACAACAAAAGAAAAATAGCAAAACCACAAAAGTCGCTTTCACTACATACAAAGGGTTCGTTTCATATGCCCATTCTACCTCCCATAACCGAACCACTTGCCATTACAAACACTATTTGTACAATTCCTGCTAGTACTCCTTTACCCACCACCACTACCTTGGCGAGAAATACGAAATTGCCTCGGATAGATATTGCGTCGATGCTAAACGAGGAGCCATCACCAGTCATGAAAAAGCCCAGCAATAGCACTATAACACAACAGGCTCCTGCATATGAAGTGGTAACACCAAAAGAAGATGTCATGGTGATAAAAAAGAGCCAGACAAATGCTGCTGCTCTCTACGATAGCCTTACTGCTACCTCTGACCCGGAGGAATTGTTCAAGGACGCAAAGGAATGGATGCCTAGTTACGAAGTGTTTAATCGAAGACCTGTTGTTAGAATATCTTGGAAAGGTAATACCGAACATTGGTGTATTGCTTATATAATCAATTAATATTGTAATCATTTTAGGATCACCACTTAAAATAAAAACGATGCCTTATTTCGAGAAATTGCACCCAGGTGAAGTGACCATTGCAGCAACTCTTCGATTGACACCTGAACAATACTTGAAGTGCAAATGGGCACTTATCTTAGCGGCCAAAGAAGCACATGAAACAAACCAATTGTTTAGAAAGTCAGAAGCACAAAAAGTATGTTGTATTGATGTGAATAAAACAAGCGTCTTGTGGCACGCCTTTGGTAAACTAGGTTGGTTAGGTAAACGATGGCCACAATAATTAGCCTTCCTCTCTTTTGTACATAATATACATATATATGCATCTCCACCTCCTTCCACATTCCATAAAAATATGATAATCTTTAGATATATGTGAAAAATCTTAAAATGCTCTCTATCTTGGTGGTTAAAATAAATGATATGAATTTTACCACTCTCTCTGGTTTGTGTATTATTGTATAGTTAGACAAATTGTTTTAGAATATCTTTGAGTTGAATTAACGTGCTCTAATGCAATTGCAAACAGCAACTACTCATTTTGCAGCCGAGGCATAATGGATATTCTGTGTCAACGGGAATAGAATACTTGTTCTTGGCTTTTTTCCACGAGTCAGAAGGGCTGCATACTACATAGTTATACTATTTTAGTGTGAAGATAGTGTTGAGGCATCAGAGTATCCTGTTCAAATAGTAAGCAAGTGACTCAAATTTCAAATTCTCATTCTTAAAAGAAAATGTAGTCTCAAGATTAATTATTGTGTTGTAGGTTTTATAAGACTTCCGCAGGTTACATACATAGACAGTTCAAAAAAAGAAAAAGTACTTACATAAGTTACATATACAGCTGACGGTTTCTTTTCTTGTTGGATGGCTCGGTAAAAGCTTCTAATTATTATATAGTATGAAGAACGGGCTTCTGAAACCAAAGAGAGGAAGATAGGGGACACAAGCAAACTTGCCATTATAGTGTTGTATTACTATACAAGCTTGGCAGAACAATCGCACTTATTCGTGCTTACATATGGCTTTATATTGAAAGTGGAAGGTTAATTTTATATTGATTCTCCTGGGCAAAAGAAACATAATGCATATATGCAGCTGCTTAAGAGTTATTTGTATAAACAACAATAATGCCATTGATTGCCTTTCATCGTCTATGAGGTTCGACTGAAGAAAGGAAGCTGTCAACCGAGTGTTTAATACCAGTTTACTATACATTTTGATTTCGTAAGAGCATTACTATCAAGGGTCACTTTGGATATCTCCGAGCACTTTTGTATATGACACTTAATGAATATCTGATAGCCACAGAGCTTTATTCTATCTCTTTCAGCATACATAGGTCATTGGAGTATGTTTTTCGGGGATGGTGGGTGATACATATTTTGTGATCGAATTGCGCATTTTTAACAGCCAATCGTTGTATACATCTTGGCACACATAAAAAGAAAGAATCAATATTATATCAATACCTTGCATATAATATATATGCAGCTTAATTTCAATTAAGGATCATCACGCACTATACTATGATGTGTGCACACAGCAAAATTTTGTTCAACTGCAATGTTAAGTATAATCAGGTATACACTATTTTCTACGACCATGAAGCGCGTCACAATTAAAAGCAGTAGTATTATAGTTAGAAACAGTATATGATAGGTACGCCGAAGTAGCACTTAAAAGTATGCTCCAATGTTTGGTATGTATTTCAACCCAAGAAAAAACTTACATGTAGATTCCTAATATAGAAACCGATTGTCTAGGTAAAAATCTGTGTTTTACCAGGTCTAAATTTATGTCCTGCGCCAAGATGTTAATTTATTAAAAGCGCGAATCATTTTTTTTGTGTACCATAATACAAAGGTAGGGTTTTGAGAGCAGGTAAAGGAAAGGTAAAGTTTGTTTGAATGAGTGTTGTTGTTATTATTGTTGTTGTTTGTTATGGTTACTGAGTTTAAGTATTAAGGTTTCAAAAAAACTGCATATGTGTATTTTCAAATATACAATTATAGATAAACATATACAAATGCACCTACATTAATATATAAAGGAAGCTGTTTCCATCTTCTTCTTTTTTTTCTCTTTAATGAAAATGACAGCTAGCGAGAAACAAAAGAAAACCTGTAGTAATAATGAAGACGAGAAACGTAAACATTTCCTTGAACGTAACAGACAAGGTAAATTTTCTATAATAACAATCAGATAACCGCAAACACATTGATATATCACACAATACAGCTGCTTTAAAATGTAGACAAAGAAAGAAAGAGTGGCTGAATAATTTACAAGCCAAAGTTGAATATTTGACGAATGATAATGAACAGTTACAAATACAAGCGAGTGTGATGCGAGATGAATTGATAAATTTGAGAAATTTACTATTAATACACAAAGGCTGTCCATCAAATCATCTTTAAAAATAACTTTTGGGTACCAAGGTTACACACGTTTAAGATTCTGGAACATCAAGGGATAATTTTGCCCTATTCAATACCTTAAATTACAAGTTACTGCTCTAATTCACAACACCAATATCCCTATTAAAATAAATAAAAAAGGCCATTTTTGTCGTTTTTGTACATACTAGTTGCTATGACTACTGCTGTTATACTGCTGTCTGATATATCAATCTCAGCGTTCAAAATATATATATCAAAAAAAAAAAAAAAAAAAATTTTTTTTTCCTTTTCCCCCCCTTTCTCCTTTTTTTTTTTTTTTAGAAGACTCAAAAATGAAGACTTCGTCCTTTTGTACAAATATTAGAATGAAGCAACGTATTATATTCCTTTCCTTTGTATTTATATTTCTATTCCTATACACAATCAAAATATCAAATGTCAACTCAAAAGCGGCATCCTATTATCACCTGAACTCTCTCAAATCGGAGGAGGAGTGCATTCTAGAACAACGACAACAACAAGAAAAATTATTCTTTTTAGATGATACCAATAACAATAATAATGACAAAAAAAGAAGAGCTGTAAAATACTTGGATCTCAATGAAGAGCAGCAACAACAACAACATATCCTTTTACTAACTACATTAACAACTCTTAATGACAACATAGACACCTATTTAACCAATTATTTTGATTTGATCGATCAAAGCACTTACCCTAACAAATTCATCACTCTGAGTTTCCTCTTAACACAGCAAAAAGACGCCGAATCACTCGAGTCTTTATTAAAAGCCAAAGTACAGCAATATCAATACGGCCGATGGAATAATCAATTCTTTCAAATTAATATTGTTCAAAAAGATTTTACTGATATGTCAAGGGCAAAAAACTTTTTGCTCTCTACTTCACTTCGAGAATATCACAGTTGGGTATTTTGGCTAGACTTTAATCAGCTGTATTCTTTTCCAAAGACAATATTCCACGATTTAATTTCATTAGACGAAGACGTCATTGTGCCCAACTGTTTATTATTAAGCCAAGACTCATATGATAGCACGAGTAATTGGCAAGAAAGTGATTTATCTCTATTAAAACAACAAAATATACCTGAAAATCAAATTATTACTTTAGGTAAAAAAAAAAAAAAAGATGCCCTTGTATTTTTTGTTTACTTATTTCAAAATGAAATAGACGATGATTACAGCAATGACCGCCAATTGGTATGTAGAATAATTTTTTGAAGATCATCTTTTGTAACACCAACTTAATAACTTTATTTTATACGCAAATAGCTAACCGATATGCCAACTCATTTGGGAATGAATTACCGCGTACCTTTAGATGGTATTGGAGGACCATTTATTATGGTGAGATCAGCTGTGCATAGACAAGGTGCTATATTCCCTCCTTTTGTATACCAACATCAAATAGACACTGAAGGCTTTGCTAAAATGGTGAAATCAATGGGTTTCACTGTTTATGGAATCCCAGGCTACACCATTTTATTACAGAATAAAGCTAAATATAGCCAATAAATGTTTGTTGTTGCCCTGGTTACTATTACATATTGACAAATTTCTTATTTGGTAATTTCCAAAGAACTTGGTAACAAGTGTCTTTTTATATTGTTCTTTTTACATATAGTTCAATGCGCCTAACAAGCCATTGAAGAAATACAAGCTGTTTGATACATTCGGTTTATTTACATCCTAGCTTATCATTTTATTACATATAGCGATCATGTGTGACCAAGTACATAAGCCAAAAAATGATCCAAAATGTCTCTTTTTTTTGCCAGCAGATAGTGCGACAATTATGTAAATCCCTACAATAGTTACAAAGACCAGGCTATGAATGAACAGTGTTTGAATGTTGAGTGTGAGAAAAAGAATGCTCTATTTAACACTTGAAAGAGCTAACCTATTATAAGGGTGAGTCGTATAAAAATAAAAGACTAATTTAAAATCAATGCTGACATGTCAAACAGGATATGACAGCCAACTTCTAAACGGCCGTTAGTTTTTATTTACTCTAATGGTCAAAGTCAAGCTAAATAGAAAGACACTTTTTCATGCCCTGATTTGGCGGTGTTTTGACACCTTTTCTGACTTAGTCATCATAAACTTGGGCTAATTCAGGATGCTGAAAGTGTGATACAAGAGTACAGGGTGTTTCGAAATTATTCACGCACTCTTTGAAAAAAATTTCAAGCAGATGAAAAAATAAAAATCAAGCACTAGCCAAAAAAAAATTCAAGCACTAACTGAAATAAATTTCACGCACAAGCTGAAGCAATAAAATGAAAAAAATTCAATCACAAAATGCATAAAAAATCATTAGGGAAGCCTGCAATAATGTGCTCACCAGTGACTTGCAAGGCTTTTGCAGACATTCAGTAAGGAAGTTCGATGATTCTGCAATATTTTGACTTGATGTTGACTTTAAGTTGTAAAATTAATAAATAGGCAATGGTTGAGAAATGAGTCTCCTTTAATCCTTTTATTAAAATT
>JNEK01001465.1:0-13000 GCA_000697295.1 Mucor indicus B7402 | reverse complement strand
ATTCATCAGTCAAAATATTTGTGGTTTATAAAATAATAATTTTCCATCTCAGTTATTAAATCTCAGTACACAAGCTATTAAGGTGCAATATATACTACCATCTAATATAATATGTAATTATATTAGTGGAATAGGTAAAATACATTAAATTCACGCGTAATCTAATTCGATTACTAGTAAGAAGTATGCCTAAATACCACAGCGTTTTTACCTTGAGTATTGCCGTCAGCATCCAGTTTTTCCAATAATTTGTTATCAGCCAAATCCCTGCCCATGATTGGATTATTTGAGCTTGTTTTGAATGACACAAAAACCTTGTCAACCATCGATCGCATTCTTAATTTCTTGCACATAATGTTCAACAAATCTGAACGCGTTTCATCGCTTTCTTTTGTTTTAGATTTTCTTGCGTAACCAATTACACTATATCCATCATTTTTGAAAGACTGAATAGTCTGCTGGTATAACGGTAATTGTTCGACAATAAATTTTACAACATTTGCTACCACATATTTTATGATTAGATGAATGCAAATCAATAAATAAAAATTAAGTACCTTACCTATGTATTTCTCTTTTAATACGTACAATGATCGAACTGAAACGGTCACTTCTGTATCAATTTTTTTTCTTTTAACGGTAGCTCCAATCAAATCAATTCCTTTTCCTGAGCACCATCTTCCAAAGCCAGTGGGGTTTTTGTCTTCAAGTAAATATGAGTACTTCCAAACATAAGCCAGGATATCGCCCATTGAACACAAAAGATTTTCATACACCTCATCATTGTGTTGATCAACAGGAAGAAAGACTGTGTTGAGAAATTGCAAAAGTCCTGCATGATTGTCTAAAAAAAATTGACGTTTAATAAAATATCTGATATATACAAATAATTTGTTACTTGCTTATGAGTTGTAGTTTTTGTTCCTCAATTGTAATGTCGTTGGCTACTGATTCTCTGGGTTGGTACTTGTGATATAAAAATGGGTTTTGGTTGATAGTTCTTTTGCTTAAAATGATTGGCTTTGTTGGATCTTCTGTATAACAGATTTCACCATTTGTAAAATCGTCAACTTCTTTAGTTAGTTTTTTGACATTATCTTCGTTGTATTCCTCGCAAAAAAACATGGCTAATTCTTGGTACACGTACTATTTTCACGTACTTTTTCAAAAAATTGCAAAAAACCTGGCGTGGACTTGTAAAAGGGATTTCTAGGGATTTGTTATTTGCACGCATTCATTACACACGGTAAAAGTGTAAGAAGAGCACAACCGTTATTGAGGGAAGACTTTTGCAGAGTCTTGTTTTGCTTTCCAGTAAATCCTCTTCTTGGATGATATAAGTTCGCATAAAACGTATAAAAGAAAAGTAAAAGAAAAAGAAAAAGAAAAGTTGTTCATATTTATAAATAAAAAAAATGCTGTCAGTTTGCTGGCTTGCTTATATCTCTTTGTTCTATGATTATGTCAATAAATAGGGTTCATTGTCTCAAGACCAGCTAGATATATTATACAAAGGATGCATTTAATGCTCAGTAAAGATTCAACAGAAATCTACGTGTAATGAACGGATGCATTTAGCAAAACCGCAATTTTTTGAAAAAGTACGTGAAAATAGTACGTGTACCAAGAATTAGCCAAAAACATGCATATTGCTTGTTCCCTAGTAATAACTATCATGTTCAAGAAAATAAAGAACAAGCCAATCGAGGGAGGAAAAACAGCTGGTTGAGTTTAAACAGCTGCTTACAAGGTCCACTGAGTTTAAACAGCTACTTACAAGGTCGATGACAAGGTCCACTGAGTTTAAACAGCTACAGTTTTTAGTCTAAAATACAGGGTGTTTCGAAATTATTCACGCACTCTTTGAAAAAAAAAAATTCAAGCACTAACTGAAATAAATTTCACGCACAAGCTGAAAAAAAAATACAAGCAATAAAATGAAAAAAATCCAAGCACAAAATAAATAAAAAATCAAACAGTTAAACTTTATTAGATGGGGTTTCTGTTCAAGGAATCATCGAACTTCCTTACTGAATGTCTGCAAAAGCCTTGCAAGTCACTGGTGAGCACATTAATTGCAGGCTTCCCTAATGATTTTTTATGCATTTTGTGATTGAATTTTTTTCATTTTATTGCTTCAGTTAGTGCTTGAATTTTTTTTGGCTAGTGCTTGATTTTTATTTTTTCATCTGCTTGAAATTTTTTTCAAAGAGTGCGTGAATAATTTCGAAACACCCTGTACAGTAGCATTTACAAGATGCTCTATCTATACACGAGTTTCGTGACTAAATTGAAGCAACCGCTAATAATGCAAATCTTTCATTGTCCATACACACCTCTTTCTTTTATGAATGGAATTGCAGCAAGAAAGATTATTGTCATGTTTATTACATTGCTGATAATGGCTAATAAAATAGACAAATGATAAGCCATTGCTAGCAGTTGTTTATTATATTAACTTACCAAAGATGCTAATTGTATGACTAATGCGGTAAAAACTGCGTTTGGAATTCTGACGCGGGGGGAGCCCAAAAACCCAATAATTTTTTTCACATGAAATAGCCAGTTATGAATTGAACTTGGCTTTTTTCTCTCACTCTCTTCAACCCAAAAGAAAACATGACCATTTTCACTTCAGTGAAGGATTACATTAAAAGACATCGCCAAGGTTTGCTTATTACTGCAACTATTGCTGGTGGTGGTTATTTTGCAGGCAAATATGCTACTAACAAAATCCGAGAAATGCAAGAGAAATCAACTGCAGATAGATTAGCCAAAGAAAAGTAACCATTGCTTAAATGAACGTTCTCCTACAATGAAACTGACTTTAATGCATAGTTTAAAGCGTCGATTCCAACAAAACCAAAATGATTGTGTATTTACTGTATTATCGCTTTTACCTACTTTGGGAGATCAAATATTACATGAGATGAATATTGAAAAGGATTGGGCAAAACTTCAAGAATCTAGAAAATTAGAAAAGATCGAGTTGAGACTTAAGAAAGAAAGAGAACAAGCAGCTTTGTTAAGAGAAGAACAAGAGGCTATGGAACAATTGCAAGAAGGGTCTGTTGTTCTTGTTGAACAACCCGATCAGGAGAAGACAGAGAACAAAGAGGAGGAAGAAAAGCCAGTTCAAGCACAAAACTTGGAATCAAGTACCAGTAGTTTAGCTACTTCTATTCAATTAGAGGAGGATAGACCTTTACCTGCTGGTATTCTAGACAAAAAAGAAAAGCATTTACTTTGGGAGGAAATCAAGTCAAAGAGTAAAGTTTGTTTTTGAAAAAGAAAAAAAAAAAAAAAAAAAGGACATGCACTCAATGCTATGTGTAGGTTTTACGCGTTCGTTGACTTCTATTTATTCCGTGACTTTATTGACACTATTAACACATATTCAATTGAATCTTTTGGGACGATTTACTTATGTTTGGTCTGTCTCTGTTTTGAATAAGAGCGAACCAACTATTCGATTACAGCAAGAAGGAGAGGAACCTGATGTTGGGTTCTTGGACCCTCAAGTAGAGCGCATGTTCTTAAGTGCAAGTTGGTGGATACTTCACCGTGGTTGGAAAGCTTGTACAAAAAGAGTACAAGAAGCTGTTGATGAAATTGTTGCTAGTATACCATTGAAAAGTAATTTAGACTATCATGATGCTGAAGTATTATTGCATAAATTACGTCAAAGAATTGAATACGATGATGTTGGAAAACCTATCAAGTAAAATATAGACTTAAAAAAAAAAAAAAAAAAAAAGAAGCCTGACAGTTTCTTTGTTAGTTATCGTCGTTGGATGTTGCCTGATACAGAAGAAGAAGAGAAAGAGTTTTTAATAGGTGCAGGTTTCGAAGGAGGCTTCCCTAAAGAAGGAACCTCTACTATTACGCTTAGAAAACTATTAGATGAAACAAAAGATTTTATTGACAGCCCTGACTTTAGCCAAGTATTGAAGTCTTGCTTAGATGAAGTATTTGCTATTTTCGATCATCATGCTTTTGGTAGTGCTTTATTACCACAACAAAGCGATTCATTCATGTCTGGCATAAGAGAAGTGACAACAGAAGAAGCACTTCAATTAGAAACAACTCAAAAGAAGGTGTCTTTAGCTAACCTTTTACCAACAATTGGTAGACAAGCGCACTTGGTTATTGCTGGTAATGAATATCTCAATGCCTTTGCATACATTAAAGAACTTCAAGCCTTCTCTGCTTTAATTTATACACAGTATGGTGACGAATGTGCCGTATAAATATAAACATTCCTTAAATAAAACAATAATATCTACAAAACAAATTGATTATGTTTTCTTTCTCTTGTTATCATATGAAATCTTCTTTTATTGTTTTCTCGTTTGTATTTGCATTTCTTGTTAAAAATAGTCAATCACAATCTGTTATTGGCGTGGATGTAGATACTAGCATTGTAGCTGTTAGTACAGTAGAAGACGATTCTGTTAGTGTAAGCAATAGTGTCATTCCTGTTGTTGAGACGATTAATGATAAAGAAACAACTGTATATTACACAATTGTTGACGAAACGACCATCGTTGAAAATACAGCTTCTACAGGTAAGTTCATCTGTATAATGGTATGATAATATACATATAGTTATTCATTATATTATCAAAGATTTGTGGGCTCCTTATCCTAATTTAGCTCAAGCTATGAAGAACCCAGCTGAATTGGAAAAGTTAATCCAAGAGATTTTAAATGAGAAATCAAACTCTTTTGCTGATAGCTTAAGTCAATTAATAGAAGAAGCAACATCAACCTCTTCTGATAATTAAAATAAAAGCGCCACTTTGGAGTAAACTCATTGTTATGATTTCAGGGGAGGGTTAGTTTTATTTACAATATGGTATAATATTACAATTAGGTCATATGAGTTGTGCTTTCTATAGAAGAGAGTCTTTCGGTCTCATAATAAGCTGTACTATGAGTAGTTTCTGGGTGATTATTTTGGTAGTTTGGTACATCCATCTCACGTCTTTGCTTGATGGCTTTGTTTACTATATCATTAAACATGTATTCATTATAAGGGAACACAAGTCCATCACCCACCCCACCTGTAATAGGAACTAATAAAGAGGTTAATGTTTCTTTATAACATTTGCATATAATGACACACTTACGAAACCAACCAAAGGGATTTCTGCCCATCACTGATTCCCAGTTTTGTCTCTTGGTTTGTTTCCACAAATTGTTTGTGTAATGCATTGTTACTACTTCAAAGTTCTGCCCAGACATGTCAAAGTCCACCCTCACTTCATTCGGCCTATCAGCCAAATGTTCGATGGTTGTTTCATTTTCAAGAATGTAATAAGCATGAACTCCAGAGAATCCACATACCGTCAATCCAAATACAAAAGCACTATAATACATCTATAAGCTTAACTATTTCCTTTCCCTCTTTTAATAACTTACATGACAATCAAAACAATCCAGTGTGGGTCTAAATCCGCACTCTAATATTATAGTGAGTCCTTTGTTCATCTAGTCTATCAATGATTAATTTTACCATATCTTGAACAGCAGTAATGACAGTTGGTAAAGCACTTGCTAAAACCCAAATGCCATACAAGCCAGTATATGTCACAAATAAGAAAAAGAACTTATAGTTCCTGAAACCTACGCACCCGCTCACCCAAGGACAATGACTACATACATAATAATGAATAAACAAAGCCTTTTTTTTTTGTATGACATACTGATCCATTTTTAGAACACAAGCGTTACAGTCTCTACAGTGATGAGCCCTATCTGGCTTATAACATTCGCACATATGACAATATCTTGGTTGACCATCTTGTCTACTTGTTGAAACTACAGGCATAACATCCATTTTATCCTGTACATCGATGTATCGACTCTTCATTAATTTCCAGTTGAATAGTTTTGGTGAATAGTAATAACGTGGTAAATTAAGAGGAGCTATTGTACCCTGAGTAGATTCTTCTGATATCGATAAAAGAGGTGCTTGACCCTGCAGAAGGGGGAGGGGGAGGAAATGTTAATATATTGAACAATGTAAGGAATATCTTACTTACATGTGCTGGTTTTCCTGGTGGTGTAAATAGTATACGAGCATAGCATAAAAGAGCCATGATCCAAAAGAAACTAGCAATAATCATAAACAAGACTATCAAAAATTTCATTATTAGTTTATCAGTTCACTGTTCTCTTTTTTTTTTTACCATTTTACCTGCTTGAGCTTTATTGTAATCGAGTACATGAACTAGAAATGACAAGATTAAAGATCAAAGTTTAACTCTTATTTTTTTCTTCAACAATACCACAGATACGAAAAATATAAATATACCAGGTATATCCCAAGAGACCACATACTACAAAAGGTAATATGTAGCCTACTATTTTTGTTGTTAATGGTGAAGGCTTTGACATCAAGTAGTAGTAGTAGAAGAAGAAGAAGCACTCAAGAAAAACAAAAAATAAAAGTAAAAGCTCGCTCCTGCGCGGGAGATTAAAAAAAAAAAAAAAAGAATGCAAATGACGACATGACATTTATCGAAAATGATGAATTCATTGTGGCCAAAGAAACGCGTCAGGTATTCTTTGTTCCTTAAATAGGATAGTTTAATTAATGAATAGCTCATATAGCGTTGTATAGATCATACAAGAAGTACCAAAGACAATAATACTGACATCTAGAGTTCGATCTAGCCAATGATGAGCCACAGCTTTCAAATGAAATAAGGGAGGAAATAAGAAACATAGCGGAATGCAGCAAATAGAGCCAATCAAAGAAACAAACTTGTCCAAGTTATTAGAGCCCATAATAGCTATTAGTGCACATAGGCATACAGAACCAAACCGAAACAGATTCTTTTGCCACTTGACTGCAAGATTATATTTACCAGATTTTGAAAATAACCCTGTTTCGATAATACGAATCGCAGGGAATAACTGCAATGGAATAGATAGACTGATAGCTGCTGCGTAAAGTCCTTGAATTGTATTCACTATGTCCGAACTTGGTAAATTGAGTAAGATGACAGTCTCTACTTGTTCTCCAAATGCAAGATAAGACAATAAACCAAATGAGATAAACAAAAGTGCAATAAAGCACATTGTCAAAGATAGCACTCTGGGGAACTTTTGAGGTTCTTTCATTGATTCAGTGATAGGTATAATTAAACCAACTCCTTCAAATGTAAATACAGAAGTGCCTATAAACATTGGGAAAGACGATGAATTAATTACCCATTCCACTTTCCCAACGCCTTCTGTTGTGAGTATGTAGATGTCATAGTAGTAAATATAACTTAAGCCAAGCAAAATAAAAACGTCTGCAATCAAAGCAAAGAAGGAAAGTTTTTGTATCTTTCTAACCATTCCTAGTGGTACATAAATGGCTACTTGACCGAGAATCAAGTAGTAAAGAGGGCATTTCAACTTGAATGCTGTCAGTAATAATACTTGCGCGTTTTGAGCTACAAACACCATATAAGCACAAACAAACCCGACCTATACACGCTTAATTCCTGCCATATTACTGTTATCCGATAGATTACTACCTGTGCTATCGTAATACTTGATAAAACTAAAATTCGCATTTTATCCCCATACAATTCACCGCCTATATCTCCAAACGATACAGGTACCTTACTTCTTGTTTTCACCAATAGCAAATAACTATATAAGGTCACGGCTGCTATAAACATTAATACAACCGTTGAAAACAACAGTCCCCCATTATGGAATCTAATAGCTTGTGTTAAACACCTTTACACACGTCTTTTTTTTTCTTTTCTTTTTTACGCTTTTGGCAGAAACATAACGCCTGTTCCAATGAATGATTTCAACAATAAAAAGACAGCTTTTGTAGATGTTGCCGTACTTTGTTGCTGGTTTCTAGGAGGAGGAGGAGGGCTTAAAAGAGGCCTTTCTTCTTCGTCGTCGCTCATAAGATCCTCGCCTCCAAAGTGACCATACATGGCTAGAAAATCAACAAATGAATGGGAAATCCAAGAGGGTAGCTTCTTTTTCTGTTGGTTGACAACAAAGTAGCGTCGAAAGCCTCCTGGATCTTTCAAGCGAGTATCAAGATGAGGGTCTGATAGCAATGAGGAATGTGTGTCTTGATGGACTTGTTCAGACTGAGATCGCTTCATTTTATGAGGATGGTGATCTTTAGCCCATTTATAGACTTCGTGCGTCACTGAGCAGCCTGGGAGTTTTGTAACAGCATCGGTTGGTACAAGGTATTGCTTAACGGCCTCTGCCACTTCTTGATCGTTTACATCCGTGTGTGTCATTGAATAACGGCTACTACTAGATGAACTTTCGAGCTCGTTGGGTGATAGAATAACATGTCCTTCTTCTGTAGTGCGTGCCATTAAAAAAAAAGAAGTAAGAAAAGAAAAGAAAAGAAAAACAGAGACCGATCAATTATGCACCATAATTCTGTGACTTGGGATTATTTATGATTTATAGATAATTGCACTAACGGTATATAATAATTGACTTGTTTTTTTTTTAACTGCTTTGGAGATATTTGCCAAAGTAACAATCCAAAGAAAAAGAAAAACAGAAAGTAAGAGTAGTAATGAACATGCAAGCACGAGAAACAACTGTCATTGATGTTGAAAAAAAAAAAAACTTCAAATTTAAAACTGTGCACCCTTTGCGAAACACCAGGTAAACCAAGTGTATATAAAAACAGTTAGTTTTGTGTTGTCTAATTTTATTTTTTCCAAGTTGCTTGGACCGCTATTGTGTGCAGGCTTATATAGTTAATTGTGAAATACTGTGTTGATTACTACATAGACGCATGCACTTAGTAGCGTTTGTATTTGCGTTTTATAATTATATTCTTTATAAACTTACTAAGATAAGATGACGCAGAAGAAGCTTTATTACTCCTTACGCGTTGTTAATAAACCGCATTTAAACGTTACTGTATTTTTTATGTTTTCATACACATTACAGCGATTGTTTTAAGTCTCATGACGCGTAATTGGATATGTAAATTATATCGTAGTTAAAAAGAAAACACCCTCTAGTTAATCCGTTTATACGTAATAAGCTACTATTTTTGAAAACCAAAGGTCTCTTAGCTGGTATGAATAAACTTCCATTTATTTTTTCTATAGTTTTATGAACCAGGATACATAGCACAATTAGGGCATGATACTAAGCTTAAACCCAGTTCTTTGAGTTCGTGCAATGGAAACCGAATGAGTGAGTTGACTTTTTAAAGCGATAAAATTTATTCATAATTCATATCATTCGTATGGGCATTATAACTACTATGTACTTTAGCTAAAATGAATACTTACATAATCTACACAAGATTTGCAATTTTGCTTACAAGAACTTTTCAAAATAAGAGACATATATGTAGTAAAGTATAAATACCAAGCTGTCGAAGGAGGTCTACTATATCTTTTGCTCATTTTTGAGAACTCTGTATTGAATTGGCCTGCTCATCACCGTAGAAATCTCTATCTACATACCACAAGTTAAAAACCGAAGTGGCTTATAGCATTCCCATTGAAATAGTTATATACAGAAATCAACTTATATTATTAATCATACCGTTTTAAAGTTACACTTCATCAGCAGAAAAGAACAGGGTAGATAGTAAAAAGCCGATTGATGCTTGTTACTTAATGGAAGGCCTTCAGATGTATATAAAAAGAACCTGGAAAGAATACAAGTACTAAGGCTCTTGTATATTATTATCCTATGTAATATTGGAAAGCGCATAATTTGGTTACATCTTATATGTACATCGGTGTGCTTATAAGCAATGTTTATTCGTATTTTATAGCTTCCTACCTTCAAGTTTTTCCTAATTTAATTTTACGTAGGATATATGTTGCCATATTTATATAATTTTACCGGCTGAGCAAATCCATCCCAACTATTCAATTGACAGCAAAATATTGATCTGTGTACTGCGTATAATAGCTTTTATAAATATTCATTTTTTAAATACTACGACGTGAGCGATTGAGAGGCGTATGTGCAAATACAAACTCTTTAGATTCGACTATAATGATTTCATCAATTATACATATATAAATAGTAGCTTTACATAACCCATTATTAAGCAATATAGCGAATGACCATACTTGAACCACTCACCGACATTTTACAAAAAGGAGATTTATAATAAATTATGTATATATATGAGTATCCTGATTTAATGCTTGTTGCTGCTAGCATACAAAAATATGGAAGACGAAACACTACAAGGTACATAGAAAGTCCTTAGAGATTTACAGAGCATCTATTTGTATTATTATAGTTACTTACAAATTCAAGCCCATCGCATGCTCTTTTAATGAAGCAAGAATATACGTAAACATTAAAAATAGGTATTGTAGCTCAAACATAAAGTTTATAGATTGCTGTTGTACAGAGAAAAGATTTATTATGGTATTGCTTTCAGTACGGAACAAGTGCCAGTTAATAGTCGCTTTCGATTTGGTTACGCTAATAACAGCACTAAAAATATTGTACAAGTAATGTACGAGTGGTGGTAGCGTTTCTCATCCGTTTTTTTTATATTATTTTTCTATCAAGAAAAAAGCTATTGGTTAATAATTCAAGTGTTGAAGGTATCGTTAAAAGGCTTGCATCTTTTTGTAGTATTTTAAACGGAAAAGGAAAAAGTGGCTAAACTTCAAGTAGATCCAGAAAGGAAAAGAGAAATTAAAAAGGAAATTTATCTCCTCGTAGACTCTTTTAAACTAAAAATTATTGGTGGAATTAACAAAGACACTGTAGTTGGTATAACAGAACGCCTCAGCTTTTTGTAACATAAATCCTATTCCGGAAAGATGTCAAATTCATTTGCCCAAACCCATTGATGTATAAATAGGAGGTTGATTTCAGGGTCAAAGAACTATTTTCTTTTTTTATTATTATTATATCAACAAATACAATAAATGAAGCTTACTTTGCAACTATTAGCATTGTATCCGCTTATACAAGCAATCAGTGGCTACAAGCTCTCAACATTAGGCCACCCTAAATTTAATCCAAGAAGCAATGCTATCCCGTCCAAGTATCTCCTTGAGTTCGAAACAAGTGCCTCCACTCAGTTTCTTGATTCTTTGAAGGATTACCAAGACATCAAAGTCCATCATACTTATGACCACAAGTTTTTTCAAGGTTTGTCAATCGAAATTACCAATGCAGATAATGAGGATGCTATTTTGAAGTCTATCATGGATCATCCTGGTATTGCTATTGTCACTCCAAACCAAGTTATTGAGGGCTCCAGCGCTTCAGTTCAAACGCATTTGAACGTTACTGCTGAAGAAATCAAAAGCCTCTTGCCTCATGAGCTTCATCAAGTTGACAGAGTTAAAAAAGAGCTCAATTTAACAGGAGAAGGTGTCTTTGTCGGTATCGTCGATTCTGGTATGATAGCTGCAATAGAACAATATTTTAACACCGTAGCAAATTCTCATTAACTTCTTTTATTGTAGGTGTCGACTACAGACTATCTGCACTCGGTGGAGGCTTTGGAGAAGGTTACAAAGTTGTTGCCGGTGCTGATTTTATTGGCTATACAGATGCTAATGGTAACACCACAGGAGTTGGCACAGACGACCCTATAGACCTGTGCCCTAATGGCAGTGGATCCGAAGGTCATGGTACTCACATTGCTGGTATCATTGCTGGTTATGACCCTTCATTGGTACGCAAATTTTTCCTCTTTCTATTTCTCTTTGTCAAGAATCTGACAGTTTACTTTATAGAACTTTGAAGGCGTTGCCCCAGGAGCAAAGTTGGGCATGTGGCGTGCAATGGGTTGCGGGGGATCGGGTACAAGTGATTCTATTATGAAATCTGCTCTCGCAGCCTATGATGCCGGTGTTGATATCCTCAGTCTTAGTATTGGAAACGGCATTCCATGGACAAATCCTTTGACTCCTGAATATAAAGTTTATGAACGTATTGCTAATGATGGTGTTCTTGGTACGTACTTTTGTACATGTTTGCCATTTTTTAGCTTTTAATATTAACATTATATTACAGTCGTGATAGCCGCTGCCAATGATGGTCAAAAAGGTGCTTTTACTGTTACCAGTTTTGTTCCCAATACATTTAGTGTTGCATCTATTGTAAACAAGTACAAACCTAATCCTCTCAACCTTAGAGCTACTGGCGTACCAGAACCTATTCGTAAGATTTGTTCAAAAATGTCGAAATTACATTTGATTAACGCTCAAATTATAGACTCTCAACCACTTTTGTTTGTAAATGATACCCAGACAACGTTTGTTGATGGTGATTTGCTTATCCCCTTGGTTAAAACTAATACTAGCGAAGAAACATTGTTCCCTTTTTGTACAGTTGACTATCCTAATGCTGACGATGTTAAAGGAAAGATCGTTACTATCAGAGCTTCCACCGTGTGCCCTGAAGCACTGCCAACCCTTCAACATTTTGGTGCTGCAGGCGTACTCATCTTTTACGATGATGAGTTAGAAAAATCCCCAGGCACTGCACCAGAGAGAATTATTCCCACTACCGCTATCACTATTAACAGCTTCAAGCTCTTGTATGACGCTTACAAAAAAACCAACGGCAAAGTCAGAATTGAATTCTTTATTCCTGATAGCGCAGTTGCTCCCAATGAATACCAAAATACGGTCTCTCTATTCTCTAGTGTCGGCCCAACTGCTGACATGTCCTTTACTCCAAACATCGCTGCTGTCGGTGAAAACGTTTACTCAACTGTTCCTATCCAATTCGGTCGCATGGCTTTCATGAGCGGCACTTCTATGGCTACCCCTTATGTTTCTGGATCTCTTGCTTTATACTTGCAATATCATGGCATTGATAAGTCCAAGCGCGATATTATCCGTGCTAAGATCCAAAACTATGCTGCCGGTGCTAACTTGAACACACAATCTAGTGGCATACTTGATAACCCTCTTCGTCAAGGCTCAGGCTACGTCCAGCTATATGACTCAATCACTCAATCTGTTTATGTCAGTCCTCCAGATATTACCCTCAA
>JNEK01001464.1:0-10556 GCA_000697295.1 Mucor indicus B7402 | reverse complement strand
GACTCGACCTTTGTTGACTTGAAGACCCAGGAATTAACCATTACCAACGAAGGCTCTGACGCTATAACTTATAGGCTCTACAACAATGTCACTATCGCTATCCAGCCTTACAACAGAGAAGCTTCTGGTTATACCGTCCTTGCTCCAAGTGGTAATGTCGATGCTAAAGCAGATGTATCCTTCTCTCAAGTTGAAGTTACCGTCAACCCTGGTGAGAGCCAAACCGTCAGCTTCAACATCACACCTCCTGCTACCAACCCATTGGACCATATTATGTATGGTGGTTTCATCCAATTCAGCCCTATTACAGCCCAAGGAAGCAACGTGACCCACAAGCCTATTACTGTGCCCTACTATGGTATTGTTGGTGCTCAAAGAGACCTTCCTATTATCGACACAGCTACTATTACCTTCCAATATGAAGGACCTACTCTCAACTACACACATACTGGAGTTGATGAGCATCCACCTACCATTGTAGAACCCTTCAAACCCGTTCCAGGAGAGAGCGCAACTGAAGCGTTTATCGCCATTACATACAACACATTGTCACCTTCGGAAGCTATATTTACTGACATTATTGATACTTCTAGTAATGAGGTTATTGGTAGTCTACCACCTGTTGCTCATACTAGTGTTACCTCCAAAAGTCAAGCCGTTTACGTAACTGGTTATTACTGTGATGTATATCCCAGGGACATCAATGTTGCTGTCGATGATTCTAGCTCTATTTGTACTAACCCTATGTCCAACGGAACTTATGTTATTCGTATAAGTGCTCTCAAGCTTACGGGTAATATTGCTAATGATGCTGATTATGAGACTTGGACGTCTATTCCTTTCACGGTTGAAGTACAATCATCTTAAAACCCACAATTACATTCATGTAGCTGTAAATAATTTTGTATCTTAGCTTTTTAAATAAACACATATATAACTTTTACATTGAGTAAATTTCCCTTAACCTTTGTACTCAAAATGCCTTTAGCACAAGGGAAAAAAAAGGTATATTTACTTTAATAAAACAAGTATATTGGGAGTACACTAATAATGGTCTTTACTTGAGAAAGTACTTTGTGTATCCATTAAAATTAAGTTTATTTGCTTTTTATTAACAAATCGTGATACTGGAGGCACCTAGAGTTTGCAATTTTGTGATTCAGTGTTTCCAAGCAACCCGCCGAGTTAAGGAGTTGCTCGGTTCGATTTGACTCTTATTATATCGAGCTTGCTTATAATCTATAAGTTGATTGTGCATCCCAAGAGAAATAAGTTTAAAGTATATTTGTATGTACTTCGCTCACTTCACAGAAAATACTCAACATCGCAATCTGCTCTTGCTAAACCAGCTACCGAGTTAGATTTTGTCAGTGAAGTTTGCTCACTAATAGCCACGCCAGCGTTTAATAATAATATGCTAAAAGATCAGCAGTATACGTTTTACATAATGCCTTTGGTTCAATGGCGGTTTATAAAAAGTATGGTTATATAGGAGGCTCGGTATCAAAACTCTTGACAATAAATGCCAAAGAAGGGTATAGGTCAAGATTACGTCAAGACTTTGGTTTTTGGATTTCATGAGATACTAACAATCGTTGTTAATTGATAGTTAGTTCAAAGTTTACAAGTACAAGATTCCAAAAAATGCCAATAATACGCAAAGGTCCAGTATAATGCTTAACAGTAGGAATCGAATGACCCCCAAAGTCCCCCAAACCAATGAGTACCCCCCCCCAAACCTTTCCCAATAAGGCGATGAACTTAATAGCAATGTTTGTTACAAATCTGTACGAAAATGCTCCTGGCTGTGTAGACTTGTTACACATCGTTTGGCTATTAATAATGCTAAGAATGAAATATCGTTTTCGAGCAAACCAATTACAATTCATGCTTACTATAAAGCACCTTAGCCAATATATACTTGGATTTAATTATTGGTTTTTTTTTTTTTTCAATGTAGATAATATTAAAGATATACGGTACATGATTGAGCTTTATTGAATAGTTGTTCTTCTTTGCTTTGACTCATCAAAAAAACAACGTATCTTCCAATCTGAGAGTTGCATCAAATCTCTTTCATATGCTTTCATCTTTTCTGTAACTTTTTTTTGCTAAAGTCTTTGTAATTCTTTGTTCTCTATCTTCGCAGTCTATCGCAGCAGATGCTGTTACTGTCGCTTGAAAAGCTGATATCATTAAGGGGGCTGTCTGTAAAGCTGAAAGTTTTGATCTCTTGATTACGTTTTACCTTCAAAATTAAGGTAAATTTAGAATAGTCGAGCTTGGGGCTCTCCTTAACGAAATCATCGGCTATGAGTAAGTTGACAATTTCATGTCACTATTTTCTGAAATTGGCTTCTTATTTGTACGTAAAGATTTTGTCATAGGATAAGAGACGAGCTCCATAAACCATGACATTTGTGGTTTGGAATTAGAAATTAAAAAAGATGCAAGAAGCCACTACAGTGTAACATACGAGTTTTCAAGATGGAAATAATGTGAGCAGACGAAATTCGTTTCTTTTGCTATCTGCAAAGGCTTGCAATCCAAATTCCAAGTGTATATCATGATACTGCAAATGACCACTTTCAAAGAAGATCTACTGAAGAAAAGCGTGCAAAACAAACATATTGCTTAATTGGAGTCAAGTAAAGAGAATCTTAACTCAACGTAACCCATCGGAAGTCAATGCAGTGATTTGGTCGCCACCGTCTTTCTGTAATTTCAGTATCCGTCCAAAATACTTACTGGATTTTTCGGAATTGTACCACCTGTAAATCCGCAATAAGTTAGGAAATTTTTGTTAGTCAACAGCCTTCTTCTTTTTCAATTAAAAGTAAAGCTGCCTATTCTAATAGTAAAAAAAAAAAAAAAAACATACGTCTAAAGGCTTATTCATTGCTATATTCTCAATAATAGTATTAGCTCTAGAAAGAACGCAAAGTACAAGCAGATTCCTTCCAAATCAATAGGAATTATATGTAATATTGAGGATACATTACATAACAGATTACAAAGCAATAAGAAGCGACTAAATGCCTTAAAATGTATTCTCTATTCATTTCTCTATTTCTTTATCATATCTCATAATATCTCCATCTCCATCCCCCTCCCCAA
Organism: Mucor indicus B7402; assembly: GCA_000697295.1. NCBI lineage: Eukaryota > Fungi > Mucoromycota > Mucoromycetes > Mucorales > Mucoraceae > Mucor > Mucor indicus. The sequence continues at coordinate 7,439 of JNEK01001464.1, read as the reverse complement.
GATATTTGACCAGATTAAATTCTTTTTATTTTACCCCTATACCAAAAATCCAAGAATCAAAATAATGAGCAAACATATTGTTAAACACTGGTATCATAGAATTCAACTTCAAGGAGTTTTTCGATACTGCTGATTAAGTCATGATACAAAATCAATCGAATCATCAATTATAATAATAATAATAACAGAAAAACTAAAACTAAAACTAAAAAAAAAAACTACTTATTCTTCCGGTTTATCATTGTTGGTCTTCCAACGTTGATAAGCATTTTTAAGACTTGCTGGCGTAGTGTAATTTTCAAAATAACCTTGACGTTGCCCTTTTAAATAGCAAGCTTTCCAATTCATTTTGTTACTTCCAAGGTTTCGTATGTAATCGCTAACAAACGTCCAATTTTCGGATGATGATGATGCCGGAGTCCGTGTAGTAGTTTGTGTAATTGTTGATGTGGATGGATCTGTCAGTGATGACAAGACTGGTAGTGACGATGATGGGGCTGCGGGTATTAGTGCTGGAGAGGAGGCTGCTGGAGAGGAGGCTGTCGAAGATGACGATTGATCAGACATATATTTAGCCTTATATGATTTTATAATGTCTAAGCCTTCATTCAGGCAGTCAATAGCACGCTTTTTCAAGTTGCTGTTTGGTAAATCTTCAAGAATTTCTTTGCCTTTTTGGAATTTCAATTGAGTATTATCACACACTCCCAAAAGATCATCAACTGTCGTTTTTTCACAGGTGGCCACGTGTCCAAAAACGCGTTTGGATATGCCGTACAACTGCTGGATAATTGGATCGTCTCGCTGATCGTGATCAAGAATGGATACCTTTTGAGCAGTTAAAAATGCACCTAGAGCAACCAGTGGGTGTAAGGGTATGGTATTCAAATGGTCGTGGATGGAATAATCATTAAGAAATAAACATTTTTTAGCCCATGGATAACTTGGGGCTAATTCTTGGTACACGTACTATTTTCACGTACTTTTTCAAAAAATTGCAAAAAGCCTGACGTGGAATTGTAAAAGGGGTTTCTAGGGATTTGCTATTTGCACGCATTCATTACACACGGTAAAAGTGTAAGAAGAGCACAACCGTTATTGAGGGAAGACTTTTGCAGAGTCTTGTTTTGCTTTCCAGTAAATCCTCTTCTTGGATGATAAGTTTGCATAAAACGTATAAAAGAAAAGTAAAAGAAAAAGAATAACAATCAAAGCTATTCCTATTTATAAATAAAAGAAATGTTGCCAGTCTGCCAACTTGCTTATGTTTCTTTGTTCTATGATTATGTCAATAAATAGGGTTCATTGTCTCAAGACCAGCTAGATATATTATAAAAAGGATGCATTTAATGCTCAGTAAAAGATTCAAACAGAAATCTACGTGTAATGAACGTGTGCGTTTAGCAAAATCGCAATTTTTTGAAAAAGTACGTGAAAATAGTACGTGTACCAAGAATTAGCCCAATATTGTACAAGCCGATGCAAAAAATTATCATCCACGTTGTACTGTACTTCAATTAAAATGGGTGGAAAAGAGTTCGTATTATCAGAAGCATACAAAACATCCGCTTTTTGTGCATTTGCCCATTCAGTTGGCCGAGAATAATATTCATCTACTGCATTTGGTCCTAAACCAAAAGAAAGAATCAGAAATCGTTATATGTCATAATGAAGTTAAGAATAAAATTTACCAATTATTTCCTTAACAATAAAATTCATGACATCAGTGTTTAGTAAAATATGTTTACTCATCAGATCGGTTCCTGGCCGATTAACATGGGGCAAAGTAAAAAGAATTAATTCATTATTTGCTACCATTGCGAAAAATATAAGACTGTTGTCTCCAACAAGTAAAAAGTATACGTATCTTCATTTTAAAACAGGAGCATTTTAGAGTTATTGTGTATACACCTTATTTGATCTAAATTTGTATTTTATTATGTATGCACATATAAGCCGAGAGGGTGTGTGATCCAGTTTCACCTGTATTTCAGAAAGAATAATGCATTATTACTATGGCTTTAGTATTATCTTTAGAATACTTTTGTATACTATTCAAGTTATATTTTAGAACATCCTAGATTGTAGATAAGATTTTTATTGTTTATGAAAAAGGAAACAAAATGTGGCTAAACGCTATATTGAGGCTGTCCAACATTTTTTTTTTCTGTAGAATGTTTGTCATCTCTCACCGCCAGAAACTCCTTCCAAAAACAATGTTACTTATTGGTTACAATTTGCCACCAAAGCCTTAAAAGTTGTATCACTCAAAGCCATGCCTCAGCTTTTTGTAACATAAATCCTATTCCGGAAAGATGTCAAATTCATTTGCCCAAACCCATTGATGTATAAATAGGAGGTTGATTTCAGGGTCAAAGAACTATTTTCTTTTTTTTTTTTTTTATTATTATTATATCAACAAATACAATAAATGAAGCTTACTTTGCAACTGTTAGCATTGTATCCGCTTATACAAGCAATCAGTGGCTACAAGCTCTCAACATTAGGCCACCCTAAATTTAATCCAAGAAGCAATGCTATCCCGTCCAAGTATCTCCTTGAGTTCGAAACAAGTGCCTCCACTCAGTTTCTTGATTCTTTGAAGGATTACCAAGACATCAAAGTCCATCATACTTATGACCACAAGTTTTTTCAAGGTTTGTCAATCGAAATTACCAATGCAGATAATGAGGATGCTATTTTGAAGTCTATCATGGATCATCCTGGTATTGCTATTGTCACTCCAAACGAAATCATTAAAGGCTCTAGCGCTACAGTGCAAAGACACAAACCCCTCTCCGCTGCCGATGTCAAACGTGTCTTACCTCATGAACTGCATCAAGTTGATAGAGTTAGAAAAGAATTCAACTTGACTGGTGAAGGCATTTATATTGGCATCATCGATTCAGGTAAGATTGAAAAAAAAAAAAAAAAATAGAAAAGCCTCCATACACGAACTAGTAATAACATAAAATTTTATAGGTATTGATTATAGACTGCCTGCACTCGGTGGAGGCTTTGGAGAAGGTTATAAAGTTGTTACCGGTGCTGATTTCATCGGCTATACAGATGCTAGTGGTAACACCACAGGAGTTGGCACAAATGACCCTATAGATTTATGTCCTGAAGGAAGTGCATCTGAAGGTCATGGTACTCACGTAGCTGGTACTATTGCCGGTTATGATCCTACAATCGTAAGTACTCCCTTCCCCCCATCTCATCTTCTGAGATCTAACTTTTTTGTTTGTAGAATTTCGAAGGTGTTGCCCCGGGAGCAAAATTAGCTATGTGGCGTGGATTAGGTTGCGATAGTGCTGGTACAAGTGATTCTTTAACAAGATCTGCTCTTGCTGCCTATGATGCTGGTGTTGATATCCTTAGTCTTAGTATCGGAAACAGTCTTCCATGGACTAGCCCTTTAAATCCTTTATATAAAGTTTTTGATAGTATTGCTAAAGATGGCGTTCTTGGTAAGTACATCGATACAATGCATACATATATTCTCTTTTAATACTAATGCTATATTACAGTCGTAATAGCCGCTGCCAATGATGGTGCTAAAGGTGCTTACAGTGTCTCTAGCTTTGTTCCCAACACGTTTAGCGTCGCATCTGTTGTCAACAAATACAAGCCCAATTCTCTCAACTTTAGAGCTACAGGTGTCTCAGAAATTATTCGTAAGTTCTCAAAAGTTTAATCCTAAACTCAACTAACTCGCAACTTATAGACGCTCAGCCTGCTCAACTTGTTAACCTCACAGAGATATCGTTCGTAGATGGTGATTTACTTATTCCTTTCGTTAAAACTAGCACTGGTGAAGACACTTTATTCCCTTTCTGTACCAGCGATTACCCTAATCCTGCTGAAGTAAAAGGAAAAGTTGTTGTTGTTGATGCTACAAACCCATGTGGTGAAACTATCTCTATCCTTGAGAAACTTGGTGCTGCTGGAGTAACTTATATTCTCACTAATGAGCTCGAAAATTCGCCTGGTAACTCTTTCTATAATATACCCGTTAGCGCCATCACTATCAGCAGCTTCAAGCTCTTGTATGACGCTTACAAAAAAACTAACGGCAAAGTCAGAATTGAATACTTCACTCCCGACAGCGCAATCGCTCCCAACAAATACGAAAACACAATTTCTCTATTCTCCAGTGTCGGTCCTACTGGTGATATGTCCTTTAGTCCAAACATCGCTGCTGTCGGTGAAAACGTTTACTCAACGGTTCCTATCCAATTCGGTCGCATGGCTTTCATGAGCGGCACTTCTATGGCTACCCCTTATGTTTCTGGATCTCTTGCTTTATACTTGCAATATCATGGCATTGATAAGTCCAAGCGCGATATTATCCGTGCTAAGATCCAAAACTATGCTGCCGGTGCTAACTTGAACACACAATCTAGTGGCATACTTGATAACCCTCTTCGTCAAGGCTCAGGCTACGTCCAGCTATATGACTCAATCACTCAATCTGTTTATGTCAGTCCTCCAGATATTACCCTCAAGGACTCGACCTTTGTTGACTTGAAGACCCAGGAATTAACCATTACCAACGAAGGCTCTGACGCTATAACTTATAGGCTCTACAACAATGTCACTATCGCTATCCAGCCTTACAACAGAGAAGCTTCTGGTTATACCGTCCTTGCTCCAAGTGGTAATGTCGATGCTAAAGCAGATGTATCCTTCTCTCAAGTTGAAGTTACCGTCAACCCTGGTGAGAGCCAAACCGTCAGCTTCAACATCACACCTCCTGCTACCAACCCATTGGACCATATTATGTATGGTGGTTTCATCCAATTCAGCCCTATTACAGCCCAAGGAAGCAACGTGACCCACAAGCCTATTACTGTGCCCTACTATGGTATTGTTGGTGCTCAAAGAGACCTTCCTATTATCGACACAGCTACTATTACCTTCCAATATGAAGGACCTACTCTCAACTACACACATACTGGAGTTGATGAGCATCCACCTACCATTGTAGAACCCTTCAAACCCGTTCCAGGAGAGAGCGCAACTGAAGCGTTTATCGCCATTACATACAACACATTGTCACCTTCGGAAGCTATATTTACTGACATTATTGATACTTCTAGTAATGAGGTTATTGGTAGTCTACCACCTATCGCTTATACTAGTATTCTGGCACCAAAACATGAAGTTTACGTAACTGGGTATCACTGTGGCGTCTATTCTAGGGACATTAATGTAGCTATAGATGAATCCGAAACTGCTTGTGATCAGCTTATGTCTAGTGGAACTTACGCCATCCGTATAAGTGCTCTCAAACTTACTGGTGATATTGCTAATGATGCTGATTATGAGACTTGGACTTCTATTCCTTTTACGCTTGAAGTACAATCATCATCTTAGTGAACTCAGCTGTATATATATATGTATATAATGTATTTTATCTTTTAAATAAACGCACTTTTTTTTTTTTTTCAAACTGAACATTGTTCTTGATATCATGTAAAAAAAATTAAAAATAATTTATTCAAATCAATAACATTCAGTATCCAAACAACATATAGTATCATTAGTGTTCTGCTTCAAGAGCGGCTTCAGTTGCAGCTCTAATAGCTTGATCAAAGTCCCATTTAATATCATCAATATGTCTAAAAATAAACAAAGTTAGAAACAGGTACACTAGAGAAGACTGAGTGACCTACTCAATACCAACGGAGACACGAATACCATCAGGCCTGACATTGCCTTTCTTTTTGTCTTCATCGCTTAACATTTTGTGGGTTGTCAATGCAGGAGCAATGACGAGCGTCTTTGAGTCACCAACATTAGCCAAGTGAGAGGCAAGCTTAATATTATCAACGAATTTCTATAATAATGCTTAGATTACCATCTTACAACAAATACATAGTAATACTTACAGTGGTTACACCCTTAACGGCAAAAGTAAGCATACCACCATATCCATTCTTCATGTATTTCTTTGCGACTGCATGGTATTGATTATCTTCCAAACCAATGTAATCAACCCATTTAATATCGTCTCTAGCCTTTAACCATTTAGCCAAAGCCATGGTGTTTTCATTGATGCGTTCAACTCTTAAAGAGAGTGTTTCCAAACCTAAAGTTTCCCGCCTTTAGAATACACATTTATCGAAAAATTTTTTTTTTTTTTTACCTTGAAGTAAGAGGAAAGATGCAAAGGGGCTGAGACAAGGACCCATATCACGCATTTGATCCAAGCGGAATCTGATTGCAAAGGACATAGGGCCAAATTTGTCCCAAAGAACAAGACCGTCCATTAATTCGGAAGGTGTAGTGAAATCAGGAAATTTACCGTTATTCCAAGGGAATTTACCACTGTCAATCACTACAAGAAAACATAGTGAATACATTTGTGCTTAATACAGGACATATAAATAAGACTTACTGACACCACCGAGAGTAGTACCGTGGCTATATAATAAAAAAAAAAAATCAATACAAAACAAAAGCGCAGAAAATTATATTCAAGTTACCCGCCAATCCATTTTGTGGCAGAATGAACGACAATATCTGCGCCATGCTCAATAGGCTTAATAAGGTAACCTCCTGCGCCAAACGTGCTACAAAAAGTATAAAGTTGTTAGAGACTATGCAAAAATCATATGTCCAACTTTACTTATCAACAACCAAGGGTATTCCTGCCTCATGAGCTACATCAGACAAAGCACGGAAATCATGAACGACAAAGCCAGGGTTACCAATGCTTTCTACGTAAATTGCCTTTGTGTTCTCACGGATCTCTTTACGGAAATCTTCAGGATTATTACCAGTGACAAAAGTGACTTCAATATTTTGTCTGGCTAAAGTGTGCTTCAATTGAGCAACGGTTCCAGCATAAAGACTGGCACCAGAAATGAGGTGATCACCGGCCTTACAAAGAAGTGTGAGAGTTAAGAATTGAGCAGCGACACCTGTAAGTAAAACATGTAAGTACAATTATATCCATGAAAACATCTCTATAAAATGATAGTAAAAGTAGTTACCTGATGCAGTACCAACAGCGGCAATACCTCCTTCCAAAGCAGCCATACGGTTTTCAAAAACTTCAGTTGTAGGGTTACCCAATCTGTGAATGGTTTTTCATTACTACTGTTGTATATCGTGCGTTTATTATTCTATTTACCTTGTGTAAAAGAACCCATGTTTCTTAAATTGAAGCATATCTTCAATGTGCTGGGAATCATTGAATGCAAAAGATGTAGAAGCATAAATTGGGACAGCGCGAGCATTAGTAGCAGGATCGATGGATTGTCCACCGTGTAATTGAAGGGTCTCAAACTTGTACTGATGGTCTTGGGTCATTTTTGATAATAATATGAATTAAAAAAAAAAAAAAAAGGTTGAACACAAAAAGAGTCTTTTTTATACAAACTTTACTGCTGAGAAGCTCCACAAAAAAAAAAAAAAAAAAAAAAAAAATA
>JNEK01001463.1:0-63796 GCA_000697295.1 Mucor indicus B7402 | reverse complement strand
CATTTTTTTTTAAAAAAAAAAAAAAAAAAAAAAAAAAAAAAAAAGGACCATAATAAATCAAGACACCTTTTTTTAAAGGGGTAACTCCGGACTATGAAAACGGAACGGGGAGAGAAGAGTTTGATAAGGTTATCGCGTATTTATACCAGGTATATCTTTTTTTCGTTCTTCTTTCAAAAAATGTCTGATATAAAAACACCTGGTTTTCAAAGCTCTGAAATCTTTGCTACTCTCAAAGATTCTTTTAACAGTCTCGATGATGATTCCAAAGCTAAACTTCTAAAGCAAGTGAATGGTATTTTTGAATTTACTATTACAAACACAGATAAAAAGACAGAGACATTCACTGTTGACTTGAAGAAAGGAGGTGAAATTTTGAAAGGAAAAGGAAAAAATAAGCCAGATGCCATCATCTCTATCAATGATGCTGACTTTGTTCAGCTAGCTACTGGAAAGCTAAACGGTAATTATTTAACAAATAACAAGCTATATAACAGTCTTAATAACAATCAACATGATATAGGTCAAAAGGCTTTCATGTCTGGCAAACTCAAGATTAAAGGGCAAATGATGTTGGCAACTAAACTTGATGCTGTCTTTAAACAACTTGCTGGTAACAAGAAAGCAAAGTTGTGAAATGGTACGCGTGTATCTTGCATGATTAAATATATATATATATATATATATATGTGTGTGTGTGTGTGTGTGTGTGAATTTTTATTCACGAATGTACGTGTTGCCTAATTTATCTCTAATAACATTCACATTATCTTCTTCTTCGCTATCCTCTTCTTCTTCCTCACTGCTATATTCTTCGCTGTCTTCATAGTCAGAGTTGTTTTGATGATTAGGATTTTTAAATAACAAGTCGTCTTCATCGCTATCATTTTCCAATTCTTCTTGCTTGAGTCGTTCTTCTTCTTCTACCTTGGCTAAATATTCATTTTGTACAGTCACAACCTCTGCAGAATCTTTACATTCAGCATATTTCGCCAACAATTCACTACATACACATCTATCAATACTTTTTCTTTCTTATAGGCATGGATAAATTACCCATTGACTTTTTTGAAAGCGTGTCCCCATTTGAACTTGGCTAATAAAGCTTCTCCATGTTCAGGAAATCCAGTAATGTAAAAAATAGCGGCCAAAGCCTCTGCACAATTTAATTTCCAAGGCTTACCATAATTCACAGGATTGGTAGCTACTAAATAAGGTAACAAACGATCTGTAGGACCTTTGATTTTCGAAAATGGCACTTCATCTATACGAGCCCATGAGCAATCTACAACACCTGCACCATATAATTCAACAATCTTTCTATCAGCAGGTGACACTGCTTTTTCTCCAACAGGGCTTTAAAAAAAAAAAAAAAAGTGTCAATCTCCCTTTTCCTATTTCTAGTCTTTTTCTATATACCTTGCTACAATACCACGAAAACGTTGTGATAATTTGAGTGTCTTTAGCATGTCTAATCTAGCCAATTTGACACCTGAACATCGCTTAGGGTCACAATGTTTGAAATCCTAAACACTATTTAATGACTTTATTTAACTTTTTCTCTTTCTTTCTTTTTACCCACATGGCTACTGGCATAGGAATAGTAGAAGCATTTCCTTTTTCAACTATAAACTCCATTTTAGTATATTTACAATCAAACTAAATAAAGAAACAAACCTTGTCCTTCTTCTTGTGTTCCAGGTGCGTACATGCTAGCACTGGCATACTTGTCATATCGAGATCCCTTATTAGAACTTCGAAACCAAATAAGCACGCATAATGAAGAAAGTAAACATGTCTGGTTTTTACCTTGCAGTCGACTTTCCATGACTTTTTGTAGTTGATGGTTTGTTGGATCTACTCGATCGGCTGTAATCTTCAGAGTTCTTTTTACCCATTTTATTAGCTATGAAATGTCACAAATTAAAGAAGAAGAAAAAAAATTTTTTTTTAGCTTTTAACCAACTATAAGCTCAGAGTGACACCTTCAAAGACTGGTTTTGATTTGTTTCCCATGAATCGCTTTGTTTAAAGACGGACGATATAGCTTTCTAGGACTGGTATATTACTTCCATTTGAAAAAAAGAAAAACCTTCCCTTAAAGAAGGGGACTACTGCTATCGTAGCGTTAAGCATATAGAATTAGTTATAAAAGCACTTGAGACCAAGAGGGCTCACTATCAGGATTATTGTTGAAACAAATTGCGAAACGCGGATACAAACCACTATTCATGCTCTTTCACTTCCCTTTCTTTATATTCCATATCGAACATTAGAACAAACCGTAAAAATGTTACACTCGTACTGCTGAAGCATGCAAAACGGTCACTCTACAGAATCTAGTTCTACAGTCGTTTTCTCCTTTACTCTTTCTGCGTTTTGAGAAATAGGCACTCGTTTCCCTTAAACATTTCAACGTTGTCGAGCTTAAAAGCAATCTCACCTTCAATTTCCTCGGTGCTGTCAGAAAATTTCGGAGGGTATCGGAGTTACAATGTTGAGAGGAGGGGGATTTTGACCCTGTAAAAGAAAGAAAAAAAAAAAAAAAAAACTCTTTTTCATAGAATCTATCAAAAGAAATAAATATGCATCACGGTAAACATTTTCGTCGATTGAACCGTGATTCAGGTCACCGTAAAGCTTTATTAAAGAACTTGGTTTCTTCACTTATTGAACATGGTCGTATTGAAACTACTGTTGCTAAGGCAAAGACCATTCAACCCATTGCTGATGCTATGATCACCCTTGGTAAAAAAGGAGACGTCGAAGCCAAAAAGCAAGCCATTGCTTATTTAAACGTAAAAGAAGAAAAAAAAAAACAGTAATGTTTTTATGTCATACTGATAGAGTGAATAGACTTGTGAAGTGACAATACCTAAATTATTCAATGAGCTCGCACCTCGTTTTGCTAGCAGACCTGGTGGTTATACTCGTATTCAACGTATCGGTAAACGCTATGGCGACAACGCACCTATGGCTGTGATTGAGTACATTGATGGACCCAACGATATTAAGAAAGAATTACTTACAAGTACACTTGCTCGTCATTTTTCAGAAAAACAAACTGTGCCTGTTAAGGAACTTTTGGAAAATCAACAAAAAGTACAAGATCTCGGATTACCAAAGAACCTTGTACGCCAATTGAAGAAAGTTCAATTTGCTAATTCTTTGGAAAGCATCGATCAAGCTATTCAAAAGAAAATGGCCGGTTTATAAATGTAGAGAAAAAATTAATAAATCTTTGTATATTGTTGTAATTCTTTGGAGAAATAAAGTGGACTTGAAACTATATGTAAAAGGTTAATAGTCATCATCCGTAAACAGCGAATGGTTGGTGAAATTTGGAAATGATCTGCACACTTGATTTCAAGGCTATGAAGGAAGGAAGATCTATAATCAGATCAACCCAGCACTTATAAGACATCGTTGGACACAACAAGACGCGGACACATGGCTAATGTTGTTATATCGTTTCAAAAGCAATCTTTGAGTCGTTTCAGTAAATACCTTTTACTTGTATAAATTAATGTTAGGTAAGCATCCCCTGATTCAAAATGGGTTGACTTGAACACTCTACATCTCGAGTTCTATTAACGCTTTGGCTTCAGCGGACCCTTCTTCACCTGATATTACATAACGGAAAGTGTATTAAGATCTTTGTGATTTGTGTAGTGCCCATTGGTACGTCCTTTATTGAAGCACTTTCCCCAGCCCATGTATTTGTCATCCTTCATAGAGGCCGCAATGTACATCAATATTAAACTTGCTTTTTGAAGCTTAATTTTGTTGCAGTACTTCAACCGCCTGCTTTCCAACCGTAGGAGTCGCTCTATTGGGAAGATTTGGAGGAGGAAGCAGGACGGTTGCTCAAGATGGCTTTTTTTACTTGTACAAACATGATTCGTATGCATCAAACCTTCACAAACATAGCCCATTGCACGTGTCTAAAGCGGGCTATCTCCAGTCATTCGTTCGAATTGTGTTTTGGTTTTGACTGTAAACATCTAAGAAAATGTCACTAATGGTGTCATGGATACGTATTTTGTGATTGACTGTCTGTCTCGCGGTAGTCTATAATAACTTTACCATGGAGTTTACTCAAGATCAATAAAGGAGCGCTGCTAACCTATAAACAAAGCCAACAGCATTCACTTTGAATACCGACAACAAGTTAATTACTAATATATATGGAATGGCTGTTATATCTAAAATAGAAGCCAGAATATGCGATAAAGCATATCAAAGTATTGCCTAATTATAGCAATAGATTTACAATTTTATTTTTGGCTGTTGTGTATATTATGGTCCCAGTAACGATGACCTTATCTTTCGGCGAAGACTCAATGATGATGATATATTTATCTCAACAAGTCAGGATAAGTAAATGTGAATGATGTTGTCATGACAACCAAAAAGCTTCCATGGTAAACTTAAATGATCAATGCGTGGAAAAGAAAAAGCCCACCAACATTTTATTTATAAGTGTCTGGATTTAATTTCAAAACATGAAATCAAAAACGTGCTGAATGAAACATTATTTGAGTGGAGGTTCTAGAATGAGACTCTTTGGAATCTTTTATCACAGCTAGTTGAGGATGGTAATAAGTGCCTAAATTTGAATGCTACTGTATTTTTTTTTTTTCTAACTTTACGTGGACCTTTTCTCAAAGTTAATTAAATGGTAGTGCTGGCATGTAGTCCGGAGATGGGTGGAATTTCATTACTGCTCTTATTGTTCTACCCCAGAAAACATTATAACCCAGGGTCTTGATAATGGAAATTTTCTTCTCTTGTCTTTATTGCTTGAACTCTTTAATTATCTAAACCATTGATTAATAATGATAGATTACGTATCAATCGATGTACATATCAAGAAGCTTAAAATGCTCATTTCCTTGTCATACAACTGAGTTGAAAAAGGAGAAAATATATCTTTCAATCAAACAAAAGTACACAGCAAAAGAGGGGGGGGGTGGAGATATTAAATGATAAACAGGGAAAAAACAGGGAAATTTTTTTTTATATATTTCTCCTCTGTTCCTTCTACACTTCATATGCTTTCATTCAAAACAAGTCTTTACCCTTAGATTCTACGGAATAGATAGCTAGACTCTATCCGTGATAATCAAACACTGATTCACGTTACGTTTAAGCTGCAAATGTAATGAAAACAAAACGTTAGTCATATAAAATTTTTGATTGGTCTACTAAAAACAGAACTTCAAAATCAAAAAAAGCAATCTCCCCGGGGATTCTATACTTGGAAACTTCACTGTTGCGTGGCCCAGAAGGAAAAAAAAAAAAAAATTTTTTTTTTTTTTTTTGCCTCAGGGACATCATTTCTTGATGGTATATAAAGAACCCTCTCTCTTTTTTTCCCAGTTTTTTTCATATTAAACCCAAATATAACAAACAAAAAAAAAAGATGCTTCCTCAAATTGTCAAAGCCATTGCTACCAAGAAGGTTGTCTACTCTGCTGCTGGTGCCACTGCCGCTTTAGCTTATGCCCAAGAATGTAAAAATGATGTTATTTTCTACACCAAGAGCAAATAAGAAACTCTATCATCCCACTCCTTCCTTGTACCATACTCTTTATCATTTATTTAATATTAGACCTTACATTTATCATCATGAAAAAATAAAACAAACTTAATTATATGTCAAAGTATAAACACATGTCTTTTTTTTTTCCCGTATTTTTTATAAAAAAGCCCGAGTTTTTGTTTGATTTCACATTCTGGGTTGTGTGAACACGCGTAAGTCATTTAACCTTTGACAATTTTCTAAACCTTAAATTTTTTATTGTTGTTATCTTGGATTTCTAAAACAAGTAAACAAAACGATAAAAACAGCTTTTTTTTTTCGCCTATCAGTATGTAACCAAGCAGCACTATCAAATCTTATGTTATTCGTTGCAAAGGTTCTTTATTTTTAAAATAATATAACGTTAGAAACAATAGGAGGGTTTCTACGGTATATACGATGCCAACAAAGATGCTTTCTGTCAAGGGTCTTTTTTAGTAATCATGATTTTCAAATAACTTTAGAGTGATAGCGCTTTCTTTCCGGTATCTTTCATCAAGTAGCGAATAAATTATGCAATATGAGTAATTCTCCTGAAACTTAGAATGACGATATTAATAGTAATGGCTTGTGCTTTCAACAAGAAGACGGAATGAATTTTTAGTCATACTGGCTTTTGATTGGTCCAATTTTTGACAATTGATTGTTTTGACTCACAATCTTCACAGGACATTCTAAACAAGGAAAAAAGAAAGAGATTTTTTTTTTTTTCAGGGCAGCCACTTCTTTTCATATATAAAGGGTTCTTTGTCCTTTTATTTCTTGTTTAAATAAATTCAAAATAATGCTTCCTCAAATCGTCAAATCTATTGCTACCAAGAAGATGGTCTACTCTGCTGCTGGGGCCACTGCCGCTTTAGCTTATGTTCAAGAGTGCAAAAACGATGTTGTTTTCTATACCAAAGCCAAATAATCTTATACTCACTCAAGCATTTTAACATGAAACACATAATTATATTTTGCAATTCCTCATACATATTAGAAACTCTCTCTTTTTTTTTTTTTTTTTGACTAGTATATTATTTAAAACAACCACTTGCATCTTAATCATAATTTAATATAAAAAGCACATGCTAATAAACTATTTCCCGTAATTTTTACAAGAAAACCAGCCTTTATAGGTAACTCAGTCTCATTCGTTGGTTTTCTAAGCTATGACTGCGTTATCATGCTCCACATGTGTGGAATAATCAACGGGATGCTTGCTGTCTATACATTATTACCCGCGGAATGACTCACAAAAGTCATTGTAGTACAAAAAACCTGCCCTGAAATTTAATTAGATGTCGTGGGAGAAATATTTAGTTTACCGCATCGTGACTCACTCAAGGCAAAAGTGATTTTGTCTGGAAAAAGCCCAATTGGTAGATGAATTGAAGCGCATGTATGAGCCATAAAATGGAGATGGTTTCTATGGAAACATGAATAGAATGATCCTAACTACTAGGAAGATCAAAATTGTATTCTATTGGGCTAGAAAAGCATATTACCGTTATTTTGGTTCTTTCTTCTATATATTGAAGGTGTAGACGTGTTGATCTAAATAGATCAAAAAAGACATCGTTGCATGATAGGAGACAGCTGATCTATTAAATTCTAGGATAGTACTATATATGTACATGTGTAGCACGTTGAATTATCGCAACTTGCCAAGTGTATTGTATATAAATAAAGTAAGCTTTCACACACCTTTATAGACTGCTTCAAGAAATGCAGGGACTATAACTATACGAATTATTAAAATGACGACAGTTTTGGATGATTGATTAAAGAGTTCATACTTTGTTAGCATATTTACATTAGCTTTAGAACACAACATAGTTTCATAGGAGTAAGAATAATAATAATGACCCATTTTTACATCATAGAATGCTAAATTCAAAATGTTACAAGTAGTAGTGCTATGTCTCTTTTTTTGTAGACGCCCACAGACTTCTCTACTAATATGAAAAAGAATCAATGCAATTTCTTTTTATAGTTAATATACACAACAACAACAACAATTCTACAAAAAAAAGGAGAGAAGAAGAGGGAAAAATTCAAGAAAAAGCTTGAGCTATAATTATTGGTTAATATTGAAAAGAAGAGGAGGATTATTGATAATAAAACCGCTATGGTTTATTTTCGAAATTTCAAAGAGAGAGAGCTGTCAAAATTCTGTTCCTGAAATTTCATGACCTCTCCTTTCTCCTTTAATAAGACATTCATTTTTCTTCCAGAGCTTTAATCTTTTTTCTCCCCTTTTTTTTTTTTATATTCGCCTTGTTGTTGTATCCTCCTATACTCTTTTCTATTTTCTTTGTTCCCTATATTAAAAACACCTTGTCAAAAATAAAGAATATATATATATATTTATATAATATAATATATATAAAAAAAAAAAAAAAAGGGAGATCATCCACTTACTTTTCTTATTTAGATCTTGTGAGTATATTATACTATTTATATCATATATTTTTTTTTTTCTCTATAATTTATTTTTCTTCTCTTTTTCTTTATTACCTCTCTTTTCTTTCTCTCTATGTATTCGCATCATCACTATAATTACGAGAACATTTCACGTGACAATACCAATGCACATCCCCTTGGTAGACCAGCATCTATGCCTTCTATATATCAGTCTGGAAAAGACCTTGAAGTTGAGCCTAACACAAGATCAAGTCTAGAT
The DNA here is from genome assembly GCA_000697295.1 of Mucor indicus B7402. Lineage (NCBI taxonomy): Eukaryota > Fungi > Mucoromycota > Mucoromycetes > Mucorales > Mucoraceae > Mucor > Mucor indicus. The sequence goes on along the minus strand of JNEK01001463.1, from coordinate 55,544 downwards.
ATTTCTACCACCACCACTACAAACAGTACTACGAGTGGCCCATATGCAGGTAATTGGCAACCTCATCATAACAACAGCGGTGGTTGGAATCATAATCAACAAGAAACAAGTGATAATTCATCTTCTCCTCCATCTAGTAATAAAGATGCTTTACATTCAGCCGATAAGCCTGTACCCAATGCCATTCCTAACTATCATTCACCTACGTATTTTGTCTCTCCAACAACAAACTCAACTACTGCTACTACTGCAGCTACTACTGCACCAGGTAAAAAAAAAGAGACACATACTTTTTAATTTTTTAATTACTAAACCTTTTTTTTTTTTTTTTTTTGCATAATACATGATATAGTTTACACGAATGCACAATATCCTTCTAATAGCAATTATTCGAGTTATAGTATGGCTTCTGGTTTGCCTAACCAAACTCGTCATAGCTTAGTAGCAAGACCAAAGTTAACTACCACCTTATGGGAAGATGAAGGTACTATCTGTTATCAAGTAGATGCAAATGGAATTTGTGTAGCAAGACGCCAAGGTAAATTTATTTTAACAAGATAGCAAACTTTTATAAGTGACATGATAATAGATAATGATATGATCAATGGGACCAAACTATTAAATGTAGCTGGTATGTCTCGTGGTAAACGTGATGGTATTTTAAAAAATGAAAAAGGTCGTGTGGTAGTTAAGGTGGGAGCCATGCATCTAAAAGGTGTTTGGTAAGTTTCAAAATGGAGTTTATAAAAATGTTATCTTACCTTAGAACTCTAGGATAACCTTTGCTAGAGCTAAATTATTAGCTGCTCAATATAAGATTCAAGAAATTCTTTATCCCTTATTTGTTGACGACCCAAGCGTGTTTCTTTATGCAACTGCTTTACATAATCCAATGGCAACAGGTAGAATGAACAACTTGAACTCTTTTAATAATCGTCAACAATCAAATAACTTTCATACTATGTCAAATGAAACTATCTCAAATCATTCAAGTAAAGTATAAATAACAGTTCCTCCCCCCCCCCCCTTTATTTCTCGAAGCTCCTCCACCTCCCTTTTTTATTCTGTCCATACTAAAACAAAACTCCTTTTATAGGTTATAGGAATGCAGGATTTCATAATGGTCCTATAATCAATCATCCAATGAACTCGCATAGTGATGATATGTTTATATTATCTTCTCAAGTAGATTATAATAGAACAGCTATGGGAGGCTACAACAGCCATTATTCTGTTTATCAACAACAACCAGAAAGAAGACTCTATTTTACGGATGAATTACTGGATGATAATAAACCAGAGAATAGCTTATCCAATGAACCTAATACAAGCACTACTCTTTATGGTAACACAACTACTTTAATAATGAACAGACTCACTCAGTTGTTATATATACAGGGCAAAAGTCCTCTATGTTACCGGGAACCACTACCTTTTCATCTCCTACATCTTCAGAAGCAGGTACACCAACTACTACTACTGCAAATGAACGTAGACAAAGTCTAATAATGACTTCATCAAGAGCTACAACCAGTCCAAGACATCATCCCTACATGTCTCCAGGAAAAGTATATACACCTAGTATCATGTCCTCATTACAATCCTACCGCCATCACGAAGACAACCGCTCTATCTTGAATGATACCAGTCGAAATAGTATAGATAATCATTCAACAACAGGAACAGATAGACATCCATGGTAAAAAGAAGACAACTGCAAAAAAAAAAAAAAAAAAAAAAAAAAAAAAAAAAAAAAAAAAAAAAAAAAAATACTACACTCAAAAGAAACAAACAAACTTCCCCCCAAAAAAAAGCATGTAGTAGTTATGAAAACTATGGTCTTTCTCATACTCACAACACTTCTATACAATATATATATATATATATATATATATATATATGTTTAATGCATTTAAGCCTATATACATAATTTATTTTATGAAAAAAATATAAAAATATCCAAAAGTGAATTTTTATTTGTTTGTTGTATCCTGTTTAAAATTCATGCTAAATCACGTGTAGTATCGTCAAAAATATAATGCTTTCTTTCTTCTTTTTTGTTTTATTTTTTATTTTTTATCTTTTTATTCTAAAATGACTGTTGGATATCGACCTGGTTCACCTGCTAGACCTGGATCTTCAAGACCTGGATCTCCAGGTGTTCATACAAAAGTAGAAGAAGATTTACATACTATGGCTGGTATTGACTACGACAAGGTAAAGTAGAGTAAGAACATGAATCGTGTTTGTAATTCAACTTTTTTTTTTTTTTCATAGGTTACTATTAAACATAATCCTTCTGTTGCTGTTCTTTATGAAGAAGCCCTGACACATGAACTTGGCACAGTGATCTCGTCTTCAGGTGCCTTATGTTCTTATTCAGGAAAGAAAACAGGTAGAAGCCCTAAAGATAAACGTATTGTTGAAGAAGAAGCTACCAGTAAAGACATTTGGGTAAAGAAATAGAGTCTAAAAGAGAGAGAGAGACTAAAGGACAATATTGTATAGTGGGGTCCTGTAAATACCAAGATGAGTGAAAGAGTCTTTTTAATTAATCGTGAACGTGCTATTGATTACTTGAATACACATCCTCGTCTTTATGTATTTGATGGTTTTGCTGGTTGGGATCCCAAGTACCGCAAGAAAATCCGTGTTATTGCTTCAAGAGCTTATCATATTTTGTTTATGCGCAATATGTTGATCCGTCCTACAGAACAAGAACTCGAAGATTTTGGCACTCCTGATTTTACTATCTTTAATGCAGGTGAGTTTCCTGCTAATCGTTATACCACAGGGATGACTTCAACAACCTCCATCTCTGTCAATTTCAAGCGTCACGAAATGGTGATTCTTGGTTCTGAATATGCTGGTGAAATGAAAAAGGGGGTAAAAAAAAAAAAACGTCCATGTTCTCTATTTCTTTATGATTAATTTCCCTCATCCATGTAATAGGTTTTCACTGTGATGCATTATTTAATGCCTAAATCGGGTGTTCTTTCTCTTCATTCATCAGCTAATGAAGGTCCAGATGGTGATGTTTCTCTTTTCTTTGGTCTTTCAGGTAATTCACACTCAAAATGCGTATTTTTTTTTTTTTTTTAGTGTGAGAAAAACTGAGCGATTTTTTTAAGGTACTGGTAAAACCACACTTAGTGCAGATCCCAAGCGTCGTTTAATCGGTGACGATGAACACTGCTGGAGTGATACAGGCATCTTTAATATTGAAGGTGGTTGTTACGCTAAATGTATCGATTTGTCTGCTGAAAAGGAACCTGAGATTTTTAATGCTATCCGTTTTGGTTCAGTGCTTGAAAACGTTGTCCTCAATGAAGAAACTCGTGAAGTAGACTATGCAGATGATTTCTTGACTGAAAATACACGTTGTGCTTATCCTATTGGTAAATCTTATGCATGAAAAAAAAAAATAACAATAGCTATAGTAAACCAATTGTTTGGCTTCTTAATAGATTATATTCCCAATGCAAAGATTCCTTGTATGGGCGGGCATCCCAAAAACATTATCTTGTTGACTTGCGATGCTTTTGGTGTCATTCCACCTGTATCTAAACTCACACCTAGTCAAGTCATGTACCATTTCATTTCTGGATATACAACTAAAGTCGCAGGTACAGAAGACGGTATTGTCGAACCCACACCTACTTTTAGTGCTTGCTTTGGCTCTCCCTTCTTGGTTCTTCATCCTCAAAAGTACGCTACTATGCTTGCCGAAAAAATGAGCGCCCATGCAGCCGATGCCTGGTTGATCAACACAGGTTGGGTAGGCAACTCAGCTAACAACGGAGGTAAACGTTGTCCTCTCAAATACACACGTGCAATTTTGGACGCCATCCATAACGGCACCTTGGCAAAGGGTGAATTTGAAACCTACGAAGTCTTCCAATTAGCCATACCCACCGTCGTCGAAGGTGTCCCCAATGATATTCTCCATCCTAAGCGTGCTTGGCAAGGCGTACCCGAAGAGTTTGACAATTCCCTTCAAAAAGTAGCTGACATGTTTGTCAAGAACTTTGAAAATTTTAAGGATGAAGCAAGTCCTGAAACTTGTCAAGCTGGTCCAAAGATCTAAAAAAAAATACTCGCATATATTCATCGAATCAATTTAAAATAAACAGTTTGGAATAAATATTTAATTTGAAAACGTCTCACGAAATTCACAAAAATAAGAAAAATTGAGGCTACCAGGGGTCGAACCTGGAATCTCCTGATTCGTAGTCAGACGCCTTATCCATTGGGCCATAGCCCCTCTTTCTTGTTTAGGAAATTGCTATATAAAATATAAACCGTAAATTTTAGCGTAAGTCACGTGATATTCTCTAGGAGATTTTGGTATTTTTTGAAGACTGCTTTTTTTTTACCATGCTTTTATGATGGCGATCTTCTTCTCCCTCATCTCTTCTTTCGTAAAGAAAGGAGCAAAATTAATACAGAGCTCGCTATATTTTTATGTTTCAAGCTCGATATAGACTTTTCTATATGTCTTTAATTAGATATTTGCATTTATTTTCTATCCAATCGTAAAATTCTAGTATAAATAGTGATTTTTGCTAGAATGACAGTTATAACTAGCATCGCATAATTACGTTATCATTATATTTATTGTGCAAGGGTCAATTCTACATGAAAGCGTTTAATCTCTTCCATATGCTGTCAATGCATTTCGACATATATATATGATAAATAGGCTTTTATAACATTTACTACATACTGACTTGAAGCATTGATCTCGTTTTATTGGATATTGATTTGTGTTTGGTGGATACAGGTTGATAAGCCCAAGTTTCTGGATTCAGCTGTTTTTCAATTGTATTAAAGCGTTACATTGCAGAATGCATGCTAAGTATATTATCAAATATCCCTTCAGCATCTAATATAACACAGATTAATCATACAAGTTAGAATGTATCAGTCAATTTTAGTGTGAATCTTTACAACTCCTAACTGTCAAATCCTGTCTTTTTCTTCATTGGAGTGTCAAAAAGCCACCGTTCTGTGTGACATTTGAGTTTGAAATATTTTTGAAAGAACAATGCTTACTGACCAATAATATTCCCGGATTTATAGATACATTCAAGGGCCCCCCTTTCTCCTCTAAATTTTTTTTGACATTTCTTTTTTTTTTTTTTTTTTTTCTTCCCTCCCTCCTCCTCTTTATTTTATTTTCATAAAAAAAAAAAAAAATAAGGATGGCTACCACTTCAGCAACTTCAGTTTCTCCACTTAAATTAAAGTCAATAGAAGCACCCAAGTTTGAAAAGTCAAAATCCTATGTTCATTTTATAGCCGGAGGGTAAGTGTTAGGAAGAGATAAAAAAAAGAAGACACGATTTGACTTATAATTTGTTAGTGTGGGTGGACTTGCTGGAGCTGTATGTACTTCCCCTTTAGATGTTGTCAAAACTAGATTACAATCCACTTTTTACCAACAAACTATGAGACAGTCAGGTATGAACCATAGAGGATTCATTTTGGGCCATTTTTTGGAAACTGGCAGATTATTAGTGTAAGCTTTAAAAATATGAGAACAAAGAAATGTAGATATTGATCAACCACTTTAGTCGCATTAACCAAGTGGAAGGGTTCAGGGGTTATTTCAAAGGCCTTGGTCCTAATCTCATTGGTGTCATTCCCGCAAGATCTATTAATTTTTTTTCTTATGGTAACGGTAAAAAATTATTTACCAAGTGGAACGATGGAAAGGAAACAGTTGGTGTACATTTAATTTCTGCAGCCACTGCAGGTAAAAATAACAAACAAAAAAAAAAAAAAAAAAAAAAAACAAAGAAAAGAGAGATATTGATTATTATGTATAGGTGTTATCACTTCAACACTGACCAACCCTATTTGGGTGATTAAAACTAGATTACAATTACAAGGAGCTCATGGAGTACGTAATACAAATAGTTGGAATTGCCTTAAAAACATTATTCGCCAGGAAGGTGTAGCAGGTCTTTATAAAGGTATGAGCGCGTCTTATTTGGGCGTTGCTGAAGGAACAATCCAATGGGTCATTTACGAGAACTTGAAAAAGAAATGGTGTGTACCTAAAGACTTTGTTCCTTTGAAGAGTGAAAGAACCATTGGTGGCAAAACAGCACAAGATTGGTTAGGGCATTTAGGAGCAGCAGCCACCTCCAAATTCATAGCAGCATGTATCGCCTACCCTCATGAAGTAATTCGTACTCGACTTCGACAACCTGCAGAAAATGGTGTACGCAAATACACTGGTCTAGCTCAATCTTTAAGCTTGATTGTGAAAGAAGAAGGTTTTGCTGCATTATATGGTGGTATGACAGCTCACTTGTTAAGAGTCGTACCTAACGCAGCCATCATGTTCTTCTGCTACGAAGCCATTGTGCAAAAATATGGCAAATAATTCAACTTAACCCCCTCTGTATATTTTCATTTAACCCTTTAGAAATCGTTCATGATAACAAACTAGCAGTATTTCAATTTTACCATTTAAATCATCCCTCCTCTCTCTATCTTTAATAAAATACCGCCAACACGATCCATAATGCAAGTTACGAAAAAAAGCTGAATGATGACTGCTAAATTCTTCTTTTGCTTTGCCAGATAGAATCAGAACTATTTTTTTCTTCCTCTTTATTCTCTAAGATGTCACCCACCATTGTTGCTTCAGATGAAATCCCTATTCAAGATGACTTTGATTTACAAAAGTGGTTAAAAGAAATTGAAAATGCAGAAGATCTCATGAGTGAAGTTGAAGCAAAAGCTGATAATTTACAAGCTAAAGTAGATGCTCTATTACTTGAAGTGAATCAAAAGAAACAAGAAGTCACTGAGAACCAAGAACAAGCTCAAAAATAAACAGACTCTATTCCCATTACAAAATAAAAAAAAAAGAAGAAACAAATGTCATTGAATCCACTCACCTATGTATTACTACAGTCTATTTGTGTATTTAAGGCTGATGTTTAATTTCTTTCTTTCTTTTTTTTTTTTTTTTCTTCATGTCTTCATTAGAGAAAGAGTTATTTAAAAAAAACAAATTACCACCACTGGAAGCATTACGTGAAGAAGGCGGCGACACTTTACAGCAAGAGTAACCATTCTTCTTATTTCAATCTTTCTTTCAATCTAATCTCTTAAAAGCAGTAGGTTGCCAAGAAACGCTAACAGACGTACAAGACAACCACAATACACACCCACAGAATGGAGCGACTATTTTGATGAAAACTTTGATGTCACTATCGACGAGGATATCTTTCGTATCTATAAAATAAATGCAAACAAAGAAAACAGTCCCGTGTTCTTTATGCATCACGGTGCTGGGTCTTCAGGGCTAACATTTAGTGTTACTGCGAAACACATTAAAGAAATAACAGGAGGCGAATGTGCTATCATTGCTGTCGATGCCAGAGGACACGGCGCAACAAAAGTAGCCAAGGATCCGTACGATTTCTCTTTGGAAACATTCTCTAATGATTTAATTCGTATCATACAGCATGTTGTCAAAGAAGACCAAGATGTTATCTTGGTTGGTCATAGGTAATATTTACAAAAGAAACGTAATAGCATAGAGACTCATCGTTCTTCACAAAAAAAAGTATGGGTGGCCCTATTGTTGTCAATGCCGCCTATAAAAGAGTATTAAAAAACGTCATTGGCGTCACTGTGATAGATGTGGTAGAGGGTTCTGCCATGGAAGCTCTTTCTTTAATGAAGAAATTCATAGATGCTAGACCTACTTCATTTGCTAGCGTGGAGCAAGCCATTCTATGGAGGCAAAGGACTTTTTTGATAAAAAAAACCCCCCTTGAATAACTCACGCTTTATTGTTTTTATAGTCTTCAATCAGAAACGTTGAGGAATAGTGAATCAGCAAGAGTTTCTATTCCTGCCTTATTACAACAAGACGAAAATGATCGTTTGATTTGGATTACAGATTTAAAAAAGACACTTCCTTATTGGTCAGAATGGTTCACTGGTTTAAGCGAGCGATTCCTCAACTCAGGCACAGCTAAATTGTTGATTTTGGCAGGTACAGATCGTCTCGATAAACCGCTTATCATAGGCCAAATGCAAGGTAAATTTCAACTCACCATTTTCCCTGATTCTGGACATTGGGTACAAGAAGATGTGCCTTTGAAAACGGCTACTTGTCTAGTGGAATTTTGGAAACGAAATCAACGTCTTATACTACCTCCTAAAGTCAAAACATAATAACTTTTTTTTTATTTTATTAAAAGACAATATTAATATCTGCTGCTACATGATATTTTCCTTTTGCAAGCATAGATTGTGCATTTTTGATTATACGGACCAATTTTGGTTCTGTTCCGTTAGTTTCCAAAAGACTAGGAAAGGCTTCCACTAATCCTGTTTTAGCAGAGGGTCCGTAAATAGCGTGTTTGTACCAAGGGCGAGCCACAAGTAAGCCGTCTTTTTTTACAAAGGTTCTTTCAAATTGAATAAGGCGGCCGTTCGCACGGTTCACTTGCTTGATGAACTTTTTATGCTTATTCTTTTTAGCCAATTGGAAATCATGTTCGCGTAAACCTTGGGTCTTGTCGTCAAACTTGACCGACGTCTTGTACAGATGATCGAGAGCAGATGAAAGTGATTTAAGGTCTACTTGAGAAAACAACAAGTGAGTGCTATTGAGTTCAACAACATATTGCTTCATCTCAAGAGCATAGTCAATAGGATTCATGGGTAAAATTAATTCGCTTGATAAACGATAGGCAAGTAATCCCCAGAGTCGCACCATGGTTTGATGGTATTCAAAAGTAGGATCACCGTATTCTTCCATCCAAGAAACACTAAGAATATAGTTTGTATCAAAACACACACAAACAAATATGTAAAGTCTTTACCTATCGAACGTGCTTCTTGAAACACCATAGTCACCATTTGTGAATGCCATAGAAAGGCTTGAAATACCTGCATGTTGGAAGAAAGCCGTTGTATCTAAGCCAGGAGTGGTGCCAACTGGTAATAAAGGAGGTGTGAAATCAATGTCCTTGACAGTAAAATGTTTCTTTTTAGATTGCTCAAGCCATGTCTCATAAACAGATTGACTTGTACGAGGGTTAATAATAGACGAGGTAACTTCATACAATACACGTCGCAATAAAGGTGAACCTTGCGCTGTGAAATGAGAGCCTGTAACAGCATGGTCAATATTGAGATAGGTAATAGCGTGTCTATCAAGCCAAGGAAGATGTGCTTCAACGTATTCTGTGGACCCAATATTACCATATTCGTTAGCGTCCCATGAAGCAAAAATAATTGTACGACGTGGCTTCCATCCGTTTTGTACAAGCAAACCTAAAACGCGTGCTACTTCAAGCTACATATATTATTAGAGTTTTTTTTTTTTTTTTTTTCCTAATTATAAATTATTTTACCATCACGGAAGCACCAGAAGATGGATCAACAGAGCCATTATCCCAAGCGTCGCGATGACTGCCTATAATAATGGCCTTTTCTTTTTCTTCATTGCCTTCGATTCGAGCCAAAACATTCCATACGGGCTTCACTTCAAACGAGTTCAAATTGACAAGATTGACAAGCGCCACACTAGGACCAGAATAATAGGATACTTCAGTGAACCCTCCAATCCAAGTAGGATCTACTACTACGCCCAATCCCTGAGTAGCACGCAGCAAAGGTAAAGCATGAGACCAGGCAATAGGCAACGAAGGAATGGAGGGTAAATTACTACTATTAAAAGCCCCATCTCGTGTCGCATTTACCACACCCACACCAGGCGAGAAGGGATCTCCAGGATACAAGAATTCATATTGTACGGAATCACGCTTTACATAGCTAGGACCAAACTTGTTTTTTTGTTTTTTGCTATTCATTTCTGCAGGATCCGTATAAATAAGCACACCAATGCATCCAAAAGCCTCTGCATGTTGGACCTTGACAGATGCAGGGATTTCACCATGTCGGATGAGCGCGATAGTGCCATTGAGTGATACAGAGTTTTTGGAGAGCAATGAGGTAAAATCTTCTAAGCGACCATAGTTGACATAAACCACGGGGGCCGTAACATTGCCACTAGCAGAGTAAGCTATATACAAAGCATAAGTTTGAAAATCTATACGTCTTTTTTTTTTTTTTTTTTTCTTTTACCATGAAAAGCAGTATCTAGATGAGCTTGATACAATAATTCTTGAGGACCTGAGACGATGGCTAGTTCACGATGAACGGGGTAATTCAAAAAAGGATAGTAAGGTTCTATCGTAGCATTTGTGAGCCCGAAATCCAAGAATTGATCACGGGTCCAAGTCGCCAAGTTCCTATCTTCTGTGGTACCAGCAAGTGAAGCATACGAGGCATAATGTTCAAAGAAGCTGTGAATAGAATGGGAAGAAGGTAAATCTTTAATAAGGTCCATGAATGTTTCATGATTCACCACGGAATCTACATATTACATAGAATTAGGAATTGCTGTTGTGTTTTATTCTGTTTTACCTGTTTGAAAGAGACCATTCGTGGCAAATGAATGTATACCAAATAAGACAACAAAGGCAAATAGAAGAGAGGAGACAAAGAGTTGGATTGTACTTTGGGTTCTTGATCTTGTTCTATCTTCTTGAAACGCAGCATGCTTGTCTTCTTCAATAGAAGAATAGGAGTGTAACTTGCCGTACCGCTGTTGATTCAATTCCAACCTTGGATTATTCATGTTATAAAGAAAAGAAAAGGAAGGAAAAGAGTCTCTTTTTATATATATAGGATGAAACAAGAACGACAAATAAACAATTCAATTATAGAAGGTAGCCTGACATAAACAAAAACTCTCTTTTATGTAAAGAAGCTTCTCTTGTTTACAAAACTTAAACTCGGGTTATGCAAAAGGGAATATCATTGGCTAAATTATTTACGAGAAAAAATGAGTTTCAGGGTGGTGTTTGTTTGTTATCAAGTTGTTAGTCACAAAGTGAGCTAGAGGCTATAGGCAATAATCAATAAGATCAATTAAGATAAAGCCGAAGAAGCGCATGTTGATGGTGCGTTTTCCTAAAAAAAAAAAAAAAAAAAAAGCCCCGCCTAGTATTATTGAAATAGTACAGATTATATTATTAAATGCTATTCAAAAGCGACGAGCCACAAAACTCACTAAGAAAAGCGTTTGTTGAAATTAAACTAGAACATCAATGCTAATACTGAGGGGCCATGCATTAGAAAAAATCCAAAAATTCGGATTGGAAGCATTAGTTATTCAAATCACTTTAATATTCTTATGCTGATAAACGTGAGGACGCGAAAACATTAGGGTTACACTAAATGGTGGATTGAGACTGTTGTTGTTCAAAGAAGACGCACTCTTGAAAAAAGTAAAATTTTCCATATGATCGCAGAATTGTTCATATTTTCTAAGTTTAGTGTAACCTTTTTACTAATATGCTAATAATTTCGTGTTAAAAAATACAAAAGGAGTTGGAAAGAAAGAGATTTAGCATCATTACATAATACCAAGTCACCGAAAAAGTACTACGGGTAATGAGGTTTAACAACAGTTTGGACAACAGAGAGAAAGGTAGCCAAGAGAAAAGAGGGTACAAAAAAAGAAAGGAAGAGTCTAGCCTCTTCCCCTTATTCTGATTGATATAAAAAAATTTTTTTCTTTTTTTTTTTTTTTTTTTTTTTTCCTCTTCTTTATAGGAAAACATGAAAAGATGACGAATTTATCAGAATTTCTCTTGGATTCAGATGTTAATTTTTATCGAAATTATGCAGTGCCTATTATAAAGAATAATCCAGTTGCATTTGATTTGGATGAATTTGAGTCTACAATAACAGAAAATGAAAAGATATCAAAAGAGAGATGCCTTGAAGAAGCTTATCGAGAGTTTTTATCAGACACCAGCTCACAGTATGAATTAAGCCCAAAATTTGGTAGATATGTAAAGTAGTTATAAGTTGTAGTTTTGTAATCGTAATTCTTACTCTTCTTCTTTCAAAGGTGTGGGACATTGCTGACCAATGGTATCAAAAATGGAATGTGGTATTTTCTGTTGAACATATGTGGAATTGGAAAGAACACGGGGTCACACGGCAGCAATTAACAACAACCTTTGATACAGCCAATATTCAACCTTGGTTAAATCATATCAAATCAAAATACAATGTACATCCAGACCACCAAGCATTATTACAAGATGTATGTCATTATATCTCACAATGGCATCAATCAAATCGTTCTTTAACTTTAAATGGTTCATTCAAGATAAATACCTTACCCTTCTTTCCACCCTCTTGGTTCACTAATAAATCAAGGCAAAATATCACCACTGGTCAAGGTTTATCTCCTTCTTATCTGGCTAATTTTGTACCTCCTTATAAACCATCAAACTCATCTTATGTACCTGAGAGATGGGATCAAGTCTTCTTAAAAGGCTTAACTGTAGACCCAAATCACAAGTTCAATCTAGACCCTATCTTAATCGCTTCAGCCATACCCATATTTGGTTTAACTATTGACTTGGATCAGCCATCAGGTTTCAGTCGATTAATGGTAGTCATGCCTAAAGCAAAATATGGTAACTTGGAAGATAAATTAGAGAAAGAAATACCTACCAATTATTGGAAGCCTTTGAATATCGCACTTTCTATCACAAAGGACATAAAAGATTTACATTGGAACTATATTCATGGCAATATTCATCCAAGAAATATCTTATTAAACAATGCAGAATATCTCGGTGAATTGGTCGATATCACTTTTATGCAAAGAAATAACAATGAACGTCAAAATCAACATCATTTATGTGGAAGGTGGCCTTATGTTGCTCCTGAGGTCGTTCAAACAGGTCTCTCTACTGCTGCGGATATGTACGCCTTAGGTATTATCTTGTGGCAACTGGTCTCTCGTGTCACGTTCCCTGGTGATGCCTTAGTGGACCCAGATGTTTATAGAATTGAACCTATCCCTCATGTCTTGCCAGAATACGAAGCAATTTATACAGATTGTTTAAACCGTGACCCTACCAAGAGACCCAATGCCTACACAATCTATAAACGCTTGTCTACTTTATGCGCCACCATTACCTCAACATCATCACCAGTAGCAGAGGAAACCTTGGAATACATACGCATGAGAAAACGCGAAATACATAAATTCCTTGCAAACTCGAGGAGATTATCCACTCCCTCTGCTTCATCTTTATCCACAACTTCTTCTTTGGATGAAGAAGAAACTATATGTCAAGTAGGAAATCATGTATTAACGACATCTGTTACTCGTCCCTCTCATCAACGTTTACAAAGCTATCCCAATTTAATTCAAAAGTTCCCCTAATTTCACCCTTACTTGCTTTATTATCTGTATAAATAAAAATCTTATTAGCCAGCAACATTAGAATATATCAGTCCTATATATCTCAATAGCATATCAAGAAAGAGCCTACCCCTTTATTATTTACGGAAACCTTCTACTCTATTATTCTTTATTGTCTCAAAGTACATGTCTGCTAAATGACGACAGCTTTGATCTATCACAATTCTTCATTAGATCTCCTACCGCTTTCTTTGAGCCACGTTTTGAAACTTACAATGATTGACACCTTCTGTTTTATAACATTCGTCTAATTTTTCTTTAATGAGTCGAGCTTCCATAACCTTGACCCAATCGTCACGAATCTTTTGATTACGAGCAGCATAAACCGCTAATTATTCTATCAATACAACTTTTCGAGGATTACGAGAGTCATACCTTTGCGATCGTTAGGATCAACTTGGTCTAATGCAGGTACACTAGAATAATGGTGTTCATTAGCAGCGTCTCTCGAGTATTGAATGTCCTCACAAACCGTTCAAATTGTTGGTGTTCAGTCATGTTGAAAAATAGGCAACCCCCCGTAATTTTGACATATACTAGAGTTGTTAACAAGCTGTGCTTTAATTTGAATGACGGTCTTTCTTTATACATGCATTGCGATCAGAAAAGTATGCACGTATCGAGAAATAAGAGATTTAGTTCAAGTTCTGACCACATCCAGTAATAATCTCAGAAGTGAGAGAACTCGTTGTCTTACTGCAAATGATGTGAGGGCGTTGGTCAAACGTCGTTAACTTTCGGCGAAATCTACAAGTTAGATAGATACCTGGCTCCCGTTTCAGATATCTTAGTCGTTTGTGCATTTTGCTTTACTATAAAGTATAGTTATATCGTCTATTAATATAAACGCTTTTAACACAATGAGCACTTGAAGGCCTTCCAAAGACCTTTATTGTAAGTGCTTTGTATCCGAATGTTGTATTAAAAGACGTGATTCGTAATATGTGAGAGACAGCAAAAAAAAAAAAGCACAATTCAATAAAGCGCCCGAACTTGCTGTCTTCACCACGCCACTCTTTTGATATTCTTTTCTCCTTTAACAACTATTCTATGTAGTCAGTTCAAGTCACAATTGAAACACCCTAATTAGGAAAAACCAAAAAAATTTACATCACTCTTTTTTTTATAAATATTTCAAACAGAAAAGAAGAAAGCATGAAGCAAGCTCAAGATCTTGACAATGCTACTATTCACAAGCAGTTTGAAGAAGCATGTTCTGATTTCCAAGTAAGGCAAAAAAAAAGTAGTTATTTTTTTATAAAGATCTCGGACTCAAACTACCCCCTTTCTTCATTCAGGTACCTGCTACAAGAGCAGCAGCAGAACAGATCCTAACTCAATTTCGTCAAATTCCTAAAATTCTTCCAGCATGCCAATACATTTTAGGTACATGGAGTTTACTTTTCTTTTTTTTTTTTTTTTTTGATTATGAGCAACCAATCTCACTTTCATTTTTATAAAAGAGCATGCCTCCAATTCTATGGTTCAGTTTCAAATCTCGCTAGCTATTGGCGATATAGCAGTACGAGATTACACACTCTATGAAAAATCTAACCTTCTTGGTCTCAAAAATTACCTTATTGAGTTTTGCCTTCATCGAGAAAAGTAAAACGAGAAGAAAAAAAAAGTGTCCCCTTACTTAACTTTTTTTTTTTGTTAGTCTTGTTAAATATGTACGTGACCAACTTGTTTTAGCTGCTGCTTTGATCACCAAACGTAGCTTATTTGATGTCTCTGAGACAGAGCGAGAATCTATCTTGCTGTCCATCAAACAGCTTGTTCACATGGAGTCAGATCATGCTCAAGTGCTCGGTTTAGCATTAGCCAACGCACTCGTCGATCAGTTCTCCAACACAAAATCCACCACGATCGGGCTGACATGGGAACACCATTATAAATGCAAAGTTTATTTTGAAGATACAGTTTTGTTATCTTTATTTCAACTCACAATCACACAACTTCACAGCTTTGTTTCTCACGTACAGCATTTACCTGACAATGTACCTGCCATCCTCACCGAAATGCTTGTGCTGTCTGAAAAGATATTGCATTGGGAGTTTGAAGCCACAAACAAAACGCCTGTTTTACCCGGGACATTCGCCAAAGAATCCGATCTGGATGATTTCGATCGAGAAGATGGACCCTCATCAGTAAAAAAGACCTACACCATCTTTCCTAACCAATGGCAGCCTGTCGTTGGTAACAGCGATGTCTTGTGGTTGTTTTTCATGGTAAAGCCACCTACCCCCCCCCCCAAAAAAAAAAAAAGATCGGTTGACTTATTTATATAGACTTATACACTTGTTCAAGACGAAGATGCATTAGGTCATCGATGCAGACAGTGTTTGATCCAACTCGCAGGATTTCAACATGATTTTTTCAACAATCACTCTGAACTCATTCAATCTTATGCGACTACACTGATTCATGGCATTCGGAAAATGATGACAGATGCCACTGTGTTTGGCACCAGCCCCGATGCCCTCAGTGAACAAGGTCCTCAAATCTTGGGACTGATTCAAATGATCCGTCGACTTTTAGAAAATGTCTCGATTGTGATTTTGTGTTCGATCCCTGACTTTTTCCAGTTCTTGAATGAAGTTGGGTTAATCACTGTGAGTTGTCTTGGAGGCACAGTCGTGGAAGTTGATGAAGGTTGGATTAGCGAAGCATGTGATGAATGTCTTCAAACTTGGGTTAAAATGGGTAACAAAAGAAAGATTGTTCAAGTGTTCCGAAATGCTCACCCTGTTATGTAGCGGATATTGTGATGCCTAGTGATCCTCGTGGTACTGATCCTAAAGCTGGATTGACACCCGATCAATTGCAACATTTAACCCAATACATGACAACAGTTGCCTATCAGATAGTAGAAGCATATATCAACACACGTCTGGAACGTGCCAAGATGGTTTTGGACGATGATGAAGAAGAGGACGAGATTGATGCTGGATTTAAAGACTGGGACACATTTGCAGACCAGTTGACATGTATCGGTACTCTAGGACGATTCAACCCTCAACCCTGCCTTTCACAACTTTACCAATTACTCGGTCAGCGATTCGAGACCTTCAAAACGTTCTTTAATAGCACAGGAAATGAACGTGACTTATTGTTAGTGCATGAACAATTACATTGGATTCTCTTGATTATCGCACATGTCCTTGCGGATACAGGCAAGGGTGAGCAACCCATGATCCCTGACTCGATCATGCAGCTCTCAGGCAGTCAAAGGTACGAACAAGATCCAGTAGTCAATATTTCAAAACTAGTGCTGGAACTGTTCCGATTCAGTTCGAGCTTCAGCGCATCATCTGTGGAAGCGTCCAATTGCAGTCCTCGTGTAGCCGAGACATTAGTGTGGTTTATGGAAAGATGGAGCAAGTCGTATTTGTTGGTGGATGAGAACGAATATGGATACATGAGTCCATCTATTGCCAAAGCGTTTGGACGACCAGGACCCTCAGATGGTCAAGGTATTCATATCATGGACTTTTTTATTGAACAAATGAAGACAAATTTCATCTTGTGGAATGCGGATCCTGATGTCCTCAACCAACTCGTGACATGGTTACATACATGCGGTACTTCGTACAATTTGAAGCAGGGCTTGTTGCAATCTACTGGTTTCCCAGATCTCGTTCAGTTTGTCACGCACAATCTAGAACAGTTACCTGAAGTTGTACACAAGTAAAGGGAACCCAATCTATCGACTACCGAGTTTATTGTCTAACCTCTTTTCTATAGTTCTCTTATTCAAACCATTGCTACTATTTCCAGTTATGCTGCTGATGAAACAACACGCAATAATTACTTTGGGCTCATGTTCAAGATGATTGAGGAACGTTTAGGCTCTATTTTACACCGTCCAGATTTCCAACAATGTTATCAGCGAGCCGATGTCATTAATAACGTCATTAATGCTTTAGAAATGCTTGACGGTTTAGCACTTGCATGCCAATACAACAATACCACTACTATCTTTGCCTTTTGTGCACGCTTCTTTGATAGTCTTGTACAATTGATGACTTTATACAAGACTGTACCAGAAGTGCAGTTAGCCATCCTGCAACTCTTTAGCGATCTTTGCTACCGACTTGATTTTAGTTTGTTAAGCGCAGAAGAGAAACAACAAGGGCTTTTCCGCATCGTCATTGAAATTGTGAAGGTGTTTGGGGCAAGTAACCAAGGCAAAAAGAGAATGCATACACAGGAAGAGGAAGAGGATAAACCTTATGCGGATATTTCGACTGTGTTGGTGATGCTGTCGAATATCATTGCTTCTGGACTTGAAGATCACCAACAACAACAAAAGTGTGCAAGTGATGTAGCTGATGTTGTTTTGTTTAGTGTGAACATTGTTATTCCAATGATAGATATGGAGATGCTAAAGGTAAAAAAAAAAAAAAAAAAAACTATCTATTGAAGAAAGGGAAAGGAAAGCTTACAATGCTTTTTTTTTTTTTGTTAGATTCCTAGTTTATGCCAGCAATATATTCGACTCATTTCCCATTTAATTGAGCTTTTCCCCGACAAGTTAGCAGGACTTCCTACACCTTTATTTAATAATTTAATGGCAAGTTTAGAATATGGTATACGTCATGACATATCTGACGTGACAATATTGACTCTACATGCTATTGCACCATTGACTCTGTGGCTATATAACCAGCGTGTGAATGGAATGAATATAGACTTTATGAAAGAAGCGATACATAAATTTTTACAAGAATTGTTGAATTGTTTACTTTTCAAACATTTAGATACGAACGTAGTAGATGCAGCTTCAGATGCATTACTTGGACTTATCTGTCTGCAAAAGGTAAAAAAGAAAAGCCAAACTATTTTTGTTTTCTCGTTTCTTATCTGATAATAGGACGTATACATGATGTTGGCAAATCAAATTATATCACAACAATCAGCTGAAATACAATCACGTCTGTTACATGCGTTCCAGAAATTAGATAATGCAACACCTCAACAAGGACGTCCACCTAATCATCATGTACCTGAATTTAAAGAAGCTTTATTAGCATTTTTGATGGATGTTCGTGCTGTTTTAAGAGTTAAATAAATAGCTACACATATACATTGAATTGGATAACCGCTTATCGTAGTAAATTGATAATGCTTGAGTATGCAAGTACTTTTATAAATAGTGGCCTCCATTGACATCGGCACTGGCACTGCACTACTGTAAAATAATCTCTCAATGGTGCCTAGTAAAATGATCAAATGATGCGATGTGAACTTTCAAAAGAAAACGTGCTGTGACTTTCATTTTATCTCTGAGATGTATATAAAAAGAAAAGGGAATTTCGTCCTTTTTTATTCTCTCTCTTTTTTTTTTTCTTCTTTTTTTCATACCTGATTTTTTTGTATGGCCAATTATTCAACCATTATTGACAAAAACGATACTTCTGCATCTTCTATTTCTTCAGTCCCTGCTTTATCTGTATTTTCTGAAATTGGTGCATCTTTAGACGAAAGACGACCATTATTAAGCAATACAACTTTTGATTCGAGTGAGTGTATTGAAGATGATGAACCAAGTGCAACCATAGCAAGTGCCTCAATTAACCTATCTAATACCATTCTTGGAACTGGCATGCTGGCTATGGTAAAAAAAGAAAAAAAAAAAAAAAAAAAGATATCTTGGGTTTTCATTTTGTTTGCTGACTGTTTTATTCTGTAGCCAGCAGCACTAGCTTCTGTTGGATTAATTCCTGGTATGATGGTTATATTGTATGCTGGTTGTACATCTGGTCTCGGTCTTTACTTTTTAGCCAAATGCGCTGATAAAGTAGGGGGTAGAAATGCATCTTTTTCATCGCTGTCACAATTAACTTGGCCTAAATTAGGGATATTCTTTGATACCGCCATTGCTATAAAATGCTTTGGTGTGGCCATAAGTTATTTGATCATCATTGGCGATTTGATGCCCCAGGTAAATAGAGTGAACTTTTCAGGTGCGCATATGTATTCATACAATGAGGGTTTTTTAGGTAATTCAATCCTTCTTTCATGAGGCAAAAGACATCGAATTGTTAATGGATAGACGATTTTGGATCACACTCTCCATGATCACTGCAGTTGGACCACTCAGTTATTTAAGAAAGCTGGATTCATTGAAATATACAAGTTTGATCGCTTTGTTTGCAGTGGGTTATTTGGTGACTATTGTTGTTTACCACTACTTCTCTCCTAATTTCCCTCCTCCACCTCCTGAAGCCATTCAATATTTCCATTTCTCAACCAAAATATTCAGTCAATTACCAGTCTTCATCTTTGCCTTTACCTGTCATCAAAATGTAAACAAAAAGCCTTATATGCACTCGTCTTATGATGAGCTAATATCTTTTTTTTTTTTCATTATAGATTTTTTCAGTTCATAACGAATTACAAGATAATAGTGAAAAATCGATTATAAAAGTGATTCTCGGTTCTATTGGTTCCGCTGCATTTATTTATGAAATTGTAGCAGTTCTTGGCTATCTTAGTTTTGGTAAAGATGTATTGGGAAATATCATTCTTGGATGTAAGTTGACTCTAAATAAATACAAAAGACAAAGAGAATTTAACATTTTTTTTTTTTCAGATCCCCAAACGTACTTTGTTGCTTATGGTCGTTTGGCTATTGTCATTCTAGTTATTTTCAGTTACCCGCTTCAATCTCACCCTTGCCGAGCCTCTTTGGATAAAATATTAGACAAATTAAAAAAGGATCATGATGTAGAAGCACCCTCTAATACCAAATATATCGTCATGACAACATGTATCTTGGTTACCAGTTATTTCGTCGCTATTACAGTCAATCAATTAGATTTAGTCTTATCTTTTGTCGGCTCAACTGGTTCCACGACCATCTCGTTCATCTTGCCTGGGTTGTTTTATTTCAAGATTTATTCCGAAAAGAAATGGCACTGGAAGCGTCTTGTTGCTCTCTTTTTAATTGTCTATGGCTTTTCAGTCATGTCTATCTGTTTAACTTTTAATATCAAACGTTTATTGTAAAATAACCGTTCAATACCAAATTGTTCTTTTTTAGAAACCTTATTTATAATAAACACTTATATACTAATAAAAGAGAGTTCAGGTATTGCCAGTATAAAGTAATCGAAAACAAACAATCAAGTATAGAACAAACGATAATGCAATGCTGAAACTTATAGTAATCTAGTCCAAGCTGTTAGTCATCGGCATATAATACAGGAAGAAGAGAACTATGGTAATGCGGCAAAGCTTCTATATACCTGAATCATCTATAGCCCAATATTGACACAAACATCTCCTTGACTTTGACTTATACATGGTTGAGGTGGATTGGTATGTTACGCAACGTAAAATCTTGCAAATTTACTGGTTATATAGTGTTCGCTTGGCCACATTCCATATTTGCGGCTTGACCGAAGAGCAAATGTGCCTCATTTCCTAACCTTGAAAACATTGCAGTAACAATTCGACCATAGGCCCCTTACGTAGCATAACGCACTTGCCTCTCAAGCCTTGTTATAAAGGACCCTTTTTTTTTTTAAAAAAAAAAACCAAAACCAAAAATAATACATTGTCCGCTTGATATAAAATCCCCAATTTCGCATAAAATAAGAGCTCTACTTCGGTATCTATATACTAGTCTTCACCAGTTGAAATACTGACATTCATCACAAGGCCCTGGCTATATATGAATTCGAGGAGAGAGTATCATTTTAAAATTATGACGAAATCATCCATCAAAGTGCCTGCTGTTGGGGTCGCAGCACTCTGTGCCTTAACCTCATTATTATGTGATCAAGTCACCCATGGAGTCAGTTGATACATAGAGTTGACGTTATTTATAAAATGACAATCGTGGCTGATCTAGTTTTATTATACAAAAAACAGCTGCGGCAACTAATATCAATTAATGCCACCAATCATCTTTCATGTTATGCAGAAACAGTAAGCCCCTTCCTTACATTTTAAATAAACAACATCCTTATACAGCTTTAATAAATAAATGTCTACGTAGAAGTTATCTTCATGTTACTCATTGGCCAATCAAATGAATGATTATGGATTTTGCACACGCAGCAAATCATCAGGTTGGTCACATGTAGGCCCTAATAAATAGTGAAATTTTATGCGTTTATTTTTTTATTTTTCTCCTTTTTCCTTTTTTTTTTTTTCTTAACTGCGGTTAACATTATTTGAAATGCGCTCTAAATTTAAAGACGAACATCCCTTTGGTAAGTTTACATAAACGAGTATTTGGCAACATTACTCATCATTGTGTGTGTTCATTAGAAAAACGTAAAGCAGAAGCGGAAAGAATTCGACAAAAATATCCTGACCGTATCCCAGTCATTTGTGAAAAAGTAGAGAAAAGTGATATACCTACTATTGATAAAAAGAAATATCTTGTGCCTGCTGATTTAACTGTCGGTCAATTTGTATATGTTATTCGAAAAAGAATAAAATTAAGTCCAGAGAAGGCTATCTTTATCTTTGTCAATGAAATATTACCACCAACAGCAGGTAACAACCTATGCTTACATACAAAAGAAAAAAGACTCACAATTCTTTCTAGCTCTCATGAGTGCAATTTATGAAGAACATAAAGATGAAGACGGTTTCTTATATATCACGTAAGTGTAATCTTTAAAAAAAAAAAGAAAGAGAATATTATTGGCTCATATGACTTTCTTAGTTATTCTGGTGAAAATACGTTTGGCTGCTTTTAATTACTCTTTTCTTTTCCCCCCAATCCCTAATAAATCATAATTAAAAAAAAAAAAAAAAGATGGAAAATAAGTGGTTTGTAATGCTGAATGTCATTGAATTCAAAATGTACTTTTTTGAGTTTATTTTACGAAAAAAAAAAAAAAAAAAGTGGTTGAACATGACTGAGGATTTAGATGTTCAACTTGGTGTGACGCCAGTTACGTCTCTTGGAGTTCCAACTATTTCAAACATGTCAATATTCCATTTGACCATCATCTCTTTATTTTTTCTTACCGAATCTTGGTGTCAGTCTTAAGACGGAACCAGTGAGGCAAGGGACGATTTTGCTTCTTGGCCTTTCCAAGCTTAACCTTGGTGATGAATGACTTTTGAGAAGGCTATCAAAAATAAAAATTCAAATTCGGTTGGTTCAATCCATCCATCCATCCATCCATTTTAATGCTTTTACCATCTCTTGCTATTCAAAGTAAATTAAAAAGAGAAGGTTTACATAGAGTCCTTCATGATGCTTCCATAAAATCAATCCTCCCCCCATTTTCTAACGCAGTCTCCCCCCAAAAATTAAGTCTCCCGGACAACTGCATTTAAAAGCATGAATTTCGACCGAACATCAAGAAAAGCTTATGCATGTTGATTTACACAATTCATTCATGAAAAGTCTCCAGCAGAAACCTCTTCGGACTACGACAGCAATTATGTGCGGGTGTTGCATTTGTTTTCAAAACAAACAAGTGTGATTGATGCCTAATAATTTCAAATATAAAACGCTTTTTTTTTTTTCGGTTCAAAATAAGGAATTTCCCTTTAGTAGTAGTAAATGAATTAGTAAGTGTAAATTACAGAGATGATGAAGATACTATTTGAAATATATATTGAAAGTCTGGTTTAAAAGGATGTGTCATACACCCATGGTATTCTGGAACACCTAATGCATTCATAAGATGCAAAGAACGCATATTTGCACCTGATATAATTTGCACCAACTCTCCCTAAGAAATTGATCAGATTAGCCGTTCTCATAAAAAAAGTATTTAATAACTTACTGTTTCTACGTGTCGAACTTCAATAAATCGTGCATCAAACCCAATGACATAAGGGAACCAAAATGCAACTGATTGTGGCACTCCTTCCCATTCAATCAGTGGTCTACCTTTCACAAATGCACCATGCACATTCACCGTAAACGCAAACGCATCGTAACACAACAAATAATTCTCTTCACATCTAAACATACCCAGCGGACGAAGATCACTACCTCGCTGCTGAATGAATCCAAAGTCGGGGTTGTTCATATCTGGTAAATTACGGTTCATATTCAGTGCTTCCAAATTCACAATTTCAAAACCACGAGCACACACCACCACCACACGCGCCTTAAGGAAATGCATCGCGTACGATTCAGTACCAATATAGAATTCCAGTGTGCTTCGGAACCACGGTGTTGTCTTACTAAACAGACCAGATTTTGAAAAGAACTTGCTCTTGTTTTTCGCTTCCCGTAAATCACCACACACAGGCTCAAACACCTTAAAGTGGCTATCAACGCCCTTTTTCTTCATAGCAATCACCAGTGTGCGTCCGTTACATACGCCAGAATGGAAATAAGTAATGGATTGTGCAATCTTTTGGAACTGGCGGTCCGCCACCCCCTTTTTCACAGCCAAAGCTTGAGGCGAAAGTAACGGCTCTAACGCATAAGCATACAATGTCTTGTCTGCCAGAATCATCAGAATGAAATGATCCTGCAATACTTGCATCTGTGTAATATCCGCCATGGTAAGTACAAGTTGGATACTGTGGCTATTTCCCTCTACGCCGATCCATACACCTTGTTGAGTACCAATCACCAGCATACGCACACCTCCAGGTCCCCCTATATCGCTGTGAGTTATTTTTTTTTTTTTTTTTTCATCTATGAATCATCATAAAAACTTACGAAAGGGTACAGTGCAAGTCACTTTGCCATGGTTGTTGGGTCCTGATGTACCAGCATTTGCAAATTTGGTATCGCTCAGTGTTTTGATATCAAACACACGAGTAGCAGCTGCATCATAGGCTTCCTTTGCTTTCTCAATCTTCTCTTTCCATTCCATACGAGCCTGTGCATTCTCCGGATACAAAATGAAGTCCTGTCCATTGCGCCCTAAATGTGATACAAACAGAGGTGTTGCGTTGGGTGACGGCATATAATCTCTTGTCATGGTACGTAAAGAAAACCCTTCCGACGCATCCTGCACCTGCAACATCGACAATGGAATCGGCTTCTTTGAAATATGATACTCTACATCATCTTTCATCGTGGGCGATTTCCTAGGTTTCGTCATCAACAGCATATGGTCAAACAGGAACACCTGTAGCTCAATGGTTTCCACATTCATGTGTGATTTACGGCTCATCACGCCTTCTTTCAAAAGACGTCGACCGGGCTCCATCAAGTCGAGCTGGTGGGGTTCGCTATCCGCCTTTTGTCGAATACGGTCGTTGATTTCCCAAATACGAAGCGTGTTTTTCGTTTGTGATGTACCTGCATCTACACGCTCAGCGACGTCTTTGATTTGCTCCATGCATTGCGCGATCCATTGCTTATCTGGGTTATCGTCAGGCGTCTTTTTCAAGATAGCCCCCAATAACAAGGCGTAACGTTGAAGACGGGTGACAGGCAAGATGATAAAGTGACGGAAAGGTAGTCGACGGCATTGAGGAAGTGATTCGCGCGCTTTAATAAAGTGTTTGAAAAGCATGTTACGCTCAGCTTCTTTTTTCGCTTCGTATTCAGCCAAAACAACGTGAGGTCCGTAGCGTAAATAAGCATCGAGGAATTTAGGCACATGGCGTAAGAAAATATCACCAATTTGGTCGACTAAGCCAATGCCACTCGTGGCTTGACAAATCGCCTGGTGGTCTCGAAGGTCTTGATAAAGTGCGTCATGGATCTCTAGAATCTCTTGATAGTTGTTGAGAATACGATCGTGGAATTCTTTCTTACGGTCTTCTTCTATACATTGCGAACTCAATAATTCCTTAGCAAAATCCTAAATCCACTTCCTTTAGTATATCTCTCTCTCTTTCTCTCTCTTTTTGGTTTTTTACCAAATCCAATATTTTTAAATCTCTGACATAATCATCTTCTGTGTAAATAATTTCATGAATAGCTTCCTGTCGTTTGATTTCACTTTCAGGCATTGATTTTAATATGTCTCTAGCGACTGTAGCTGACCATGCACGTGACAGTGTCTAAAACACAAATAAATATTACATATTATCCCCGCATTTTATGTATAAACTTACGGTGTCATGAGAGGAAGTAGACATTAAGGATTTGGCGGGAGTTTTAAAGATGTATCCATTCAAGGCATAAATTCTATTTGGACAAGAAGGCGAGTAACAGCCAGGATGACCAGGTAGACAGCTTAAAGAATAACAACGAGTTAAAGGCGTATAAATACCTTGAATCTCTTGGTCCATAGCTTCTTCAATCAAAGTATAGACTTCTGTAGAAGAATCATAAATTTTGTTTCTGCGTAGTGATTTTTCAGAAGAGTCGATTGGCTTGACGAGTTTTGGAGTACAATTTAAAAAACATTGAGCAATTTCAAGATAAATACTGTCTGATAATCCAGGCGGTGAGAAATTACGAATAATATCCTATAGTACAAGACCTTGTGTAAGTCATAGACAAGTGAGGTTAAATAGTTTTACCATGATTTCTTCACCATAAAAACTAAGAGGATATTCAACTGAGCAATATAATTTTCTTTGTTCATTCAGTACTTTCACTTGTTTTATCAATTGTTGAGACATGTAAGATAAGAAAGCATGATTTGGGAACCCATCTTCAGAGAATGGAATAGAATCTTGAAGAGATTTAATTTCAAAAGCAAGAGGAGAAGTAGGTAGATTGAGAGGAGCAAAATGAACAGATGATTTAGTAGGCGAAGAATAAGATCTATGAAGAGAACTTGATCTTGTTGTTGGTAGATAGTCTTCTTTTGGAAAATAATCAGAAGAACCTATTCTTAAAGCGGAAGGAGACATTGGTGGAGTATGTATGATTTTTGGTGGTGAAGAAGAATTGGTGGAAGAAACTGTAGATATACTATTTGATTTATGAATAGGTGGTTGAGGTGGTTGAGCAGGAGGCGTCATCAAATTATCAAATGTTTGTGGAGGATATCTATTATATTGATTTTGATTGCCTTCTTCTTTATTATTGTACTAATAGAAAAAAGAGGGTTAATTTTATCTATGCGCACTTCTTTCTTCTCTCTAATTTACAACTAAAGGCTTATTTAACTCAAGTGGTGTTATATCATTATTATTTGTATAATCAGGAGCTGGTGCAGAATTAACACTTAATTCACTTATAAACATGTCTAAATCTTGATATAAAGCCTCTAAAGTTGGTGAACTTATGTGTTCAATGGGACTTGTTTGATATTGCTGCTGTGCCATTGTTTACAAAAAAAAAAAAAAAAAAAGAAAGAAAAAAGAATTTTATTAAAATTTGCTGGCGTTCAGGGCAAAAACAGGCTTGTTGTACAAAGCAATAAACTTAGGGAGTCCTTCACCAGCCTCAACTTTTCCTTCGTTCTCGGACTTACAACTCCATTTGTCATGTATTATCTATTTAATGATTTACCCACTTGCAAAATAATGGATAGGAAAAATGGTTTTATAAAATAGTCATATATAGAAATATTTCATTTTATTTGTTCAGCAAAAAATGTGGCACTTCAAATAGTATAAAGATCAAAAAGTGAACTATTTTTATATTATGTATGTATACAGCGCGGGCAGAAAAATAGAAAAGTTACATTTCCAGACTCGAAAGTAAACCGTGTATGTATAAGAATACTCTCTTATTTTAAGAAAAAACCTTGTTACCAAGATACGTCTATGTATGACATTACATGGTTACCCTAGAAGCCTTCCATGCAATCGTATACTTTTTATGTAAAAAAAAAAATACCATAGCCACGATTGAATTATATAACAGCCGTTTCTACGGAGATGATTAATTTAGTGTTGTCTCAGCATTGATCTTTAGATACTCCTTTTTCAGATCGTCTTTCAATGGCGGTGTGGTGACAGATCAAAAAGTTACCGTTGTTAAAAAAAAAAAAAAAAGGAGGGAAAAAGTTTTCTCTTTTCAAGGAGAAAAAAAAAAAAAAAGATTTGGCTGAAGAACACAACATCGTATATCCATTTGTTTTTTCTCTCTTTCTTTATCTCTTTAGTCTATATGTTTATTATTATTGGAAGCACTTAAGGCCATGTTTTAAATACGACCGCATCATCAGACACACGTTACTGGAAACGGTATGTGTGGAGGCTTTCTATCATTACTGTCATCGTTCAAATCATCTCTTGTATCACCGCTCTTGTTATATCCAGGCAAGTCATGTCATGTCAGGAATTACGTGTCTTTCTTTTCGTCTTTCTTTCCTATCAAGCATTTACTTTTATCCTTTACTTTGGCGTGCAACAAGTTTCGGCGGATCTAACTCACCAAGGAAGAAACAACTCGTTTTTGCATGTTACACATGCACATTCTCCTATTAAGATTTGGGTTCACAGGAATATCATTATCATTGTTGCACAAAAAAGAAGCTCAAATATGTATTTGATTTCATTGCTGTGATATGGCTTATTATTGGCAATTATCTTTTATTCACAAAATCCTCGCTATGCCTCATAACAGCTTGTTGGCCGTTATATTACACATCACTTAGTTTAATTTTGTGCGGTTATTTTCTCTTATGTCTGGTCGCTTTATCATGCACATGTGTTATTTTGATCTTACCATGTATTTTAGGTACGCGTTTTGCATTTGTTGGGCTGCTAATAAGATATATATATATATACATAGAAATTTTTGAGGCGACGGTCAGGACCGCCGAAAGCTGAACAAATACAAGTCGGTTCAACAGAACTTTCGAAAATACCAGGTTATTGCTATTATGCTGATCCAGAAAAAGAATCAGAAGTGTGTACCATTTGTTTAATGGCTTACGAAGAGTGTGACAATTTATGTAGCTTAGAATGTCAGCATCAGTTCCATAGGTCGTGCTTGCATACATGGTTAGCGATTAACTTTATTTGTCCAAACTGTAAACAAAAAGCGTACACTTTTTAAATTGAAAACCTTTATTCATCGTATTAGGAGGCTACAGTCTGTCTATTATCCACTCTTCCGCGTTTTCGTGAAGGATTAGCTTCTAGTTCTTTTCTATAAGGCGTCGTTCTTTCAACAACTGAGGTGCCATCCTTGAAACGTGTCTTGAATAATACATTCGCGTTATTAAACATACCATCTTTTAAAGAAACAACCAAGAATTGGGATCCTTTGAATCTCGTTCTTAAAAGTGAGCCAATATTTTGGGTATGTGATAAATCAAGTGCCGCATCGACTTCATCAAGAATATACATAGGTGCAGGTTTAAATTGAAGTAAGGATAAAATAAGTGATAAGGCAATCAGTGATCTATACAAACAACCATGAGTTCTATAAATTGCCATCATGTCTTTTTTTTTTACCTTTGACCACCACTCAGTTCTGTTAAACTTTGCTTCCATACACCTCCAAGACAGACTTTGACTTCTAAGCCTTCTGAAATTGATTTTCCTTCTAATGCTTGCAATTTACAAGTATTTCCTTCTAGCAAATCACCAAAAATCTCAGAAAAGTCCTTATTCACTTTACGGTATGTCTTCTCTAGTGCTTCCATTTTGTAATTCTCAAGTGTTTGAATGGTATCTTCGATCTTTTGTTTATCTTTTTGAACAGTAGCTAACATTTCTTTAAGTGCAGCTTCTTTCTTTTCCACACTTTTTCAAAAATAAGTCAGTTTTTTGCTCATGTAAATAACAAAAAATACTTACTTATCAATCATACTCATGACTCTTACATTGATTTTCTTACGCATCGTTTCATGATTGCTATTTAATTGTTGAAGCTGCTTCTTAATATCGTTTATGCTAATGTTTGTGTAATCATATGCAGATCCAGGCTCACCAAATGAACTACAAAAGTTTTAATACCCAGCCTTCTCGTGTGCTACACAAACACTTACAGCTTTTCGTCCGCAATCCATTCATATTGCATTTCTAAATCCCGCACCATTTGCTCAGAATTCGATCTTTCTTTAAGGAATCTTTCATTTTCGTGTGTGATTTTCTGTACACGAAGATTAAGTTCTACTAATTCTGCTGATTTACGATCATAAATAGCGCATAAATCATTGAATTCTTCATTGTGTGCGTTCAGGATTCGGTTTTCGTTATCAAGTTCTTGTTTGGCTGCCTCAATATCAGTCGCCAACTGATCCATTTGTGTTTGCATATCCGTCATGTTGGCTTTGTATTCTGCAATTGTATCACGGACCTTTTCAATATCCTCATCACAAGTGACAATATCAGCTTCAAATTGCTCTACAAATGCATATATCAATTGGACATCCTTTGTATGTCTAAAGATGCTTTACCTATTTCTAATTCAAATGTTTGAACTGTACGTTCCATGTCTTTTAATTTGATTGCGCTCTTTTTAAGCTGTGACTTTAACTTTTCCACTCGTTTCTAGACAAATAACGTAAGTCATCATTGATCCTATAACATTTAAATAGGAGGTTACATTCATCTCGTCCAGTTTAGAGTCCTTGTTATTATTGAAATCGGCCATTTCTCTCTCAATATGTTTACATTCTTCAAGTGCTTTTTCTTTTGCAACACCTGCTTCTTTCATAATTTCCTCTTGTTGCACAATTTGTTCCTTCAATGTCTGTACGCGCATAGCCAACTAAAACCATCCTCAGTTAGTTCTTTTATTTCATTTCTACTTTTTTTTTTTTTTTTTTTTTTTTTTTTTTTTTTTTTTTTTTTTTTGTATACCTGAGCATGTGTACTCTTGCTCATTCGTTGCTCCAACAAGGTCAATTCATGCGATTGAAGATCTAGTCGTTGTTTCAATTGTCGGTATTGTTCGATAGGCTTTTGAGCGTCTTGAATTTCCCTTTCTAAATCATCCAAGATTTGCTTATGGTACTTGATCTCAGAACGCACTTGGTTCAGTTCTTGGACTTGTATTAAAATACCTGCAGAGTTAGGCTTTGAACCACCCGACAATGTACCGTGAGGATCGTATACATCACCATCCAAAGTCACGGATTTTACGCGAATGTGTTTATTGAAAGTCACGTCCTTGGCCGTCTTGGCGTCTTTACAAATAAATGTACTTCCAAAGACCCACTCCATGGCCTCGTACACCTCGTCTTCATAACCAATCAGACTGAGCGCAAGATCTACTTTACCAGGAGCAATCTCTTGAGCTTTATCAATCTTTTGCTGGGATACTTTTTGTCCTTGAATCTTATTGAGTGGGATCAGTGTCCATCGTCGACGTAATTTACCACGGTCCAAGAGCTGAGCACCAATCTTTTCATTTTCCACAACTACATTGTAAAGTCGGCCACCTGCACAGATTTCAAGTGCTGCAGAGGCTTCAAAGTGTTTTTGATCTAATGTGATAAGTTCGGCAACCAAACCCTTCACCTTGGACGTATCGAAATCATGAGAAGGCTTCGAGTATTGGAAGTCAAGGCTGGATAATCTTCGAGATAAAGTCTCTTGTTTCTATTGTATAAAAGATGTGTGAATACATGAATAATGTCGTTTCTTTTCTAATTTACTTCATAGAGTTCATTTAGTGTATCTTGTTCATCACGTTTTCTCTTTAATAAATCGTTTTCAAACTGTGGGTTCCAATTCAAAGAACTCAATGATTTCTATCATGTAACAATTAGAGACCAGTCAAATACATTGTCTTTTCGTTACCTCAATTTCTTTGATCTCATTTTTTTTCTTTTCTAATGCTATAACAGACCCTTTACTTTCTGCTAATGCCTTTGCAGCTTGTGGCTCCTTTTCGGACAGCTCCTTTTTCAAATGTTTGATTTTCAAAGAGGCTTGTTCTTCAGTTGTGGAAGATCTACTGGCAATGCTCTTTGACTGCTGTAATTGCTCCATATAACCATTTTCGTGACCTTCTTCAGCAGAAATACCTGTTGTTAGTGTTTGGATTAATTCATCTGTATTCTTCATCTCTGCGGATTTTTCGTCATAATCTTTTTTGAATGTTTCGTATTCTTTATTAACTCTTTGATGAGCGTCCTTTTTATCAGCTAAACTTTGTGCCAACTAAATATAAATAAAATAAGCCTTCCATGCCCCAAAATGTTGCTTTCTATTTCTTTTACCTCTCCCTTTTGTTGTGTTAAAGCTGAAAGTGATCTCTGTTCATCTGTAGTTGATGATTTCACCAGTTTTAGTTTCGTAGTTAATCTTACAGACTGCGTAGAATATTCTTTAATTTGTCTTTCCAGTTCCTTTATTCTAGTAGCATTGGCTGAATTCTTTTGCATTTTTTCTGATACTGCTCTTTTCTCTTGATCAATTTTTTTGATCTCTGCTTCCAATACATTGACAACTTCCTGCAACTCTTTCACTTTTGTATGTCTTGCTTCATTATCAGCCCCTGACTTGTTCAATTTATCTTCATGTTTCTTATACTCGTACGAAATCACAAGTCGATTCAAGCGTTCCATTTCAAGCTCATTCTTTTGAAAATCCAAATACACTCGTTTTTCAGCGCGCAAGTGGTCCAATTTGGGTATGATATCTTCCATCAATAACGTATTGATTTCTTCTACTTTGCGTTCCTTTTTTGCCATTGTGGCTATCGCTTTTGTTTTGCGATCTTCAAACATCTTAGTACCAGCCGCTTCTTCCACCATACTAAGTACTTCTGTAGGTTTCATATTCAGTACTTTTGTAATTCGGCCTTGCATAATTAAGAAATGAGGATTGTTGATATTGAGCTGCACCGATTGAAACAAGTTTTGAACTGTTTGTTGCTGTGCATTATGGCCATTGACAATGTATTTTGTTCGGCCTCCCATCAATACTTGTCGAGTTACTGTAATTTGCTTATAACCTTCAAATCCTACAGGACTTTTCTCTCTATCTTCGTTGTTGAACACGATCGTCACAGATGCTTTAGTGACACCTGCTTGACCACGTTTATAGATCAAGTCTTGTAAATTGCTTGCACGTACCTAAAATACACACTTTATATCTCGACTGTCAACAACGTAAGGGGGGGTTTTCTTTGTTACCTGAGATAAATTGGTAATACCAAGGACGAAACAAATAGCATCAAGAATGTTCGATTTACCAGTACCGTTTAAACCAGTAATAGCATTGAATTCAGGGTCCCATCCCGTAATGTGCGTTCTAGAAACATAGGATTTAAAGCCTTCAATGAGTAATTCCTCAAGATGCATTTTATTTGAAAGAAAGACAAAGTAAAGCAGGAACAGACAAAACAAAAAAAAAAAAAAAGACAGGTTCACAAAACAAGAATTATTAAAGGACGCGGTCACGTCAAAATTACAATTTTTATTTGATAGTTATTTGATGTACTTGAACAAGGGATTTTTTGATACCTACTGGTACACCGGGGATTTGCTATTTGAACACGTTCATTGCACACAGATTTCTGTTGAATCTTTACTGAACAATTAATGCTTCCTTTGTATGATATATAGTTATCTGATTATTCTCGAGACAATGAACCCTATTTCTCACCATAATAACCACTATTGTAAAACAGAGAAAAATAAAACAAAGCCCACGATTTAACAACATTTTCTCATTATTTATAAATAGGAACAGCTGTTATTATTATTACTCTTTTTCTTTCTTTTACTCTTCTTTTATACGAACTATATTGAGAACCATGGTATCTCATCATGGTGCCCGAAGCTCTGCTCATTTTGACGTGTCCTAAGGCTTGTCCTTACTAGAAAACATCTGGTCCATTTGGAGCGATCTTTTGAATAATATGTTAGCTGAAGATCATGATGATAAAGATATAGAGAATAGCTGATTCTGTTTTCCAATTTACCTTTGACTTTTTTCATGGTTATTCTTTATCCATTTGGTTTTCTTTTGTTCTTTGCAAATTCTCAATAAGCATGATGTCCTTTCTAAACAACAGTCTGTATACAACTACCGCTATCTTCCGATTTTTTGATGCCGTTGTTTTTACAACCCTCTCGAGTATAGTCTTTCCTGGTTAAACTCGTTTACAAG
The DNA here is from genome assembly GCA_000697295.1 of Mucor indicus B7402. Classification (NCBI taxonomy): domain Eukaryota; kingdom Fungi; phylum Mucoromycota; class Mucoromycetes; order Mucorales; family Mucoraceae; genus Mucor; species Mucor indicus. Next base: position 22,336 of record JNEK01001463.1, on the reverse strand, counting down.
CCATTAATAAAGACCATGATATCGACGGAAGTTATATTGAATAATAATAATGGATTGGAACTTATTGCTTGAAATAGCTGGTCCATTTGGTTTGGTTGATGTCTCACGAGAAACCACGGATCAAGTGAAAGCTACATATGGCCTATTGTCAATGCTACATACCATTGTTCATCAATCCGTTCACGCTATGTAATATTCAAGTATTGTAAAAACTAAATATTTGCTTCGTACACACTGTCCAGGATCGTATTAGACTTTGGTCTTTCTGTCTAATTGATAAAGAGTTGTATATGTTTTAAACAGAGTAACTAGATAGCACGGTGCTCCCAACATCAAATTCTGATCAGTTCAATGCCGAATTTATGCGTTTGGTCAATCTTTTCTGGAAGTTAAAGGTTTGTAAGAGTCAAAAAGTTATAGAAGCTTGTTCATGATATTCGTTTTAAATAAATGCTGCTTGATGGTGCTAAATCTCTCACACCAAAAATGAAACGGCCAATTGGATCATTATTTAGCAGAAAAAGTGCTAAGGTAAACTTTCCTTGCGTATCTCACAAGTATATCTGACATTTTTATTTCAAGTTCGCCCATTCGACTGGGTTTTCCTGTAATTTATTACACACACATGCTACTAAAGCAATAGCGACTGCGTTTTTACGTATAATAAAGGAATATCAGTTATTCGCCAGTTATTTTTTTTTTTTTTTTTTTTTTTCTGGTTGCCAGGAAATGGGTTGAAAAGGAGTCGGTGATCATCATATGAATATTTAGCATGAACCTTTCTCTGCAGTTAAACTGTATTCGTAATCTCCTCCAATTTTGTATCTAACTCCAAGTCAGGCTCTTGTTTATTTTCTTGTATTTCACATAAAGCTTGATCGTACTAGTTATACTGGCAACAATGCTAGTCCCAACTACTATTATTACTGCTCGTAACAAAAAGTCATAAAAAGAAGATAGTATATAAAAGCGGCCCTTAAGTTGCTTAGAATATTAGTAAAGGATATCAAGTTTAGCAAATTCTTTTTACAATAAAGTCAAAAAGAGGCTTTAAGTGTATTAAACAGGAAAATAGAAAGTAGCTTTGGAAAGCGGTTCAAGCCAGTTAAAGTAGAGATCTGTTCAAGCTTTGCGGAAAGAGACCTCTCTTCAGCGGCAACTTGAGTGAGAAGCTTATACGCGATAAAAGAAAAGGTAAAAAGACATTTTTAAATTTACCATAGTCTATTAATATCCAATTGTAAAGATCTCAGAAGGATCTCCTCCCCATAGAAAATAAGCTGGGCGTTCCAGAACAGCGACTCCACTTTAAAATAGCCAGCTGTAATGCTGTGTCTTAAATTATTCGGTTTCACTTGCCACAAAAAAAAAAAAAAAAAAAAAAAAATCAGCCAAAAAATTTTCTTAAATTCTTTTTTTTTATTACTATTTATATATATGTTTCGTAAAGCAAGAGATATTTCAAGAAAATTCGGTAGACATCATAAAGATCAGGAGCACACCACAAGTGACTACGAAACCTCAGATGAAGAGCCAAAGCCAGACACAACAACAACAAACAAGCCATTTTTATTACGTGTGGATACAACGGGTAGTACGCATAATAATAACGACGATCTGACACAACAAGATCTTGATTTACAATTACTAAACACGAATCGACCTTTATTAACACAATGTAAAAGTGCACCCGAAGACTATATGACACCGAAAAACAGTGCTCCTTTGACTACTGTACTTTCACAACCCCCCGTCAACCGCCCCTCGATAAATAACAATTATAAGACTCGACACATTACATTTGAGTTACCGGTGACTCCGCAAAGATCAAAGTCCCCTACTGCACTTGCCTACCCTAAAGCAAGGCCAATACGTTCTCTAAGTGATGATGAACTGACTATCAACCAGTTGAGGAAACAACCCTTGCCTAGAAAACCTCGAAGATCGGGTTGGCGTTTATTCCGGGAGAATCGGGAAGAAGATTACGAGCCTGTGCACAATCATTTGCCCATATTTATAGGTACAAGGGTTAGATTAAAGCTAAGACCCCTTCCAACTTTTGGGTATGTCAAATATATCGGCAATGTCCATTTTGATACTGGTGAATATATTGGTGTAGAATTAGATTTTGGTGGTAAGTTTTTTTTTTTTTTTTTTTTTTTTTTAATGGAACCATGCAGAGGAGATCAAACTTAGATATAATTGTTATGTATATAGTGGGGACGTGTGATGGTAGTTACAAAGGCAAAAGGTACTTTACTACAGAAGGGAAACGAGGTATATTCCTTCCAAGAAGCGAACTAGAAGTTGTAACAGCAGATAACTCATAAAAATATCCCAACTATATTTTGTTAAAGACTCGTGTAAATACTTACTACTTACAATAAACTACTACTCTATTACTAATGAACAAAGCTGCTGTTATCCAATTGCTTTTGGTATTCGTACAACTCAAAGTGTGAAGACGGTTACAAAGTTTTTGGGTTTTTGTTCCTGTCATTTACGCAAAAGTAACCATGACAATAAGGGCTTCGTCTTTTTGTATCTTCTGCTTTAAAGTCAGTTGATTCGATCTATTGAGCTTACAGGTGATGGGTAAATTGGGCCTATCTTTAATATCTTGAAAACGTCTTCTATAGAGGGTAGTACACAGATGAGTAGCTGGTACCGCCGTTATTGCACAGACTTTTCCCAGTTATATGTTGTGATCCTTTTATGCATGCTCTTGGTAAAAGACTCGTTCAGTCACTTACTGATTACTACTATCTTTAACGAGTAGTGCATCTTTTCTATATATCAATACACTCTATTTTATAACTCTTTTTTCAGATACTATGTAATATTTACAACAACGTCATTTCACTGATGTAGCACTTGTGTACCCATCCATAATTACCAATGATTATCACTGTTGCGAAGATATATCTGGTCCGGGATGTTTTTCAAAGTTATTATAGAAAAAAACACTGCAAACATCCTAAATTTTTCCTTTTTTTTTTTTTTCCTTGTTCTTTACTCTTGTTCTATACCATGAAGTATACTACCTTGAGTGCATTTGTCGCATTTATTGGTAGTGTAGCAGCTATAAATGATCAAAAAGTATTCATGCATCACCAACAAAATGATGCTCAACCTTTATTACACGGTAAATATTTACATTTAACTGATATTCATGTAAGTCATACAACACATTATACTGTGCGATATTCAATTTTATATTAGATGGATAAACATTATCTGAAAGGTGCCACGATTGCTTCTACTTGTCACCGAGAACCAAATAAACACAAACATAGAAAGAAAAAGGCTGGATTATTGGCTGGATATTGGGGTGCTCCAAGTACGGATTGTGATTCTCCTAAAAAACTGGTTTATCATAACATTGACTTTATTGCCGACCAATGGAAGGACAAGATTGATTTTATTATCTGGACAGGCGATAATGCAAGGTACATCATTGATAAAAAGGGAGGGAAGCTTGATTTTAACTCGCGGATTTTATATATAGGCATGATGCTGATGCTTTAATCACTAGAACAAAAAAGGAGATTGTTGGTTACAATATTAAAGTGACAGAGCTTTTAAAGAAGGCATTTACACTAGACAATAATAGAACCTTACCCATAGTACCCGTTATTGGTGCGTCATTTTCTATAAAGAGGAAAAAAAAAAAAAAAAAAAAACTCATAGGCATCATATAGGTAATAACGATATTCATCCCCATAACGAACTTAGAGGAATGAAAGATAATCCACAATTAATAGAGTTCAGTGAGCTATGGAAGGACTTCATTCCAGCCAAGCAAATTAAAGAATATCAACGAGGTGGATATTTCACAGTAGACGTGGTACCAGGAATACGTGTATTTTCTTTAAATACACTTTATTTCTTTGGGTCGAATGATGTAGTCAATGCATGTAGTGATCCGAAATCACCTGGAGCGCGTCATGTTCGATGGATAGGAAAACAACTCAAGAAAGCAAGACAGGATAATGTCAAAGTAATTATGATTGGCCATGTTCCTCCAACTGTTAAAACCTTCAAAGACAGTTGTTTAGACGACTACATAAAATTATCTGTCAAATATTCAGATATCATTACTGGACATATGTACGGACATGCCAATATGGACCATTTCCAAATTATCAGTCGTGAATTCAGTAATACAGCTGGTATTATAGACAGCAGCAGCAACAGTGAAGAAGGTAAAAAAAAAAAAAGGATTTATGAAATGTGTTACTGATTATGTAATATAGACAACAGTCGATTTATTGCTTCTTTACGTGGGCAATACAAATATGTGAAAAAAGCGCGTAGTAGAAATGACTTGGTTGTTATTCATGTTGCACCACCTATGCTGCCTTTGTTTTACCCTACATTCCGCATCAATGAATATGACATAGATAGAAATTCGAGTTCTTTTGGTCATTGGTTAAAATACACTCAATGGTTCAGCAATCTTACTTTCTGGAATGAACAGAGACATCCAATCACAAACAAACATTTGACACCGGAATTTGAAATTGAGTATAGTACCGATGAAACCTACAACATGACTGATTTGACAACTGAGAGTTGGCTACAGTTTGCTGAAATCATCGGTAAGAACAATAAGGAAGGAAAACGACTTTGGAAGATGTATTTAGATCATATGTTTGTAAAGACAAACAACAACTGGTATGGTCAAAGTGTTCCTCATCACTCAATTTTGTCTCGGCTGTTACGTCTTTTCTAAATAAAACCGTTTTTGTTTTTGATATAAAATGCAATCATTTTTTTTTTTTTTTTCTACATTTCGAATTTTTCTTTTTCTCTCTTGAAATCTTTTTTTTTTTTTTCTTAAAATGGGTTGCATATCATCAAAAGAAGCAAAGAAGGAAAACGTTACTTCCCCAACGGTTAAGAAACCATTGTCGCTTGAAGGAAGTAACGACGATGAGATTAACAATAACATGAATATTCAACAACAAGGTAAAGATGTGTGCATAAATTGAGTAGTGTATTTGCATGAAATTCATGTCTTATCTTTGTTAGTCCCACCCATCATCATTACAAAGAGTCCTTCTTTAGCTACATTTGACTCGAATCCAGCAGCACTGTATGGCTCTAATGATAACCCACCTTCCCCACAACCAAATGTAGCAGAAAACAATCACAATCATGATGAAGAGGATACCAACTATGATGCAGACGTCGACGCTAACGAGGAAGAGAACAATGGAAAGCCAAACTTTGTCATTGAAGAAAGAACCCAACAACATCATTATGGTGAACCTCCTGCTAACTTGGACGACTTGGATCACAATAATGTTGCTATCAAGAAAGTCAATCCTGTTGTCATTATGAAACCAGAAACACTTGATGACCCTACTCTGGTTCCAGCCACTGACATTCCTGAAGCTAAGAAAGCTGCCGAAGAAGCTGGTATTCTTCCCTCCACCACTAGAAGATCTTCCAAGATCCCCTCCAACTTTTCTGTGATTGTTCGTCTTTCAACCGCAAATGATGTTGTTGTTCCTATTCCTACTGAAGAGCCTTACATGACTGTGGCTGAACTCAAAAAACAGCTTCCTCCTCACAAGTCTGTCAAGTGCATCCATCTTGGACGTGTTTTGGAAGATAATTATATTTTGGTGCCCTCAAAGCATCCTGCTTCAGACTTACATATTGTAAAGATCTCAAACAAAGGTGTTATTCAAGCCCTTCTTCGATGATATTATATAACTTTAGTTTCAATCACTTTTACCACTTTTTTAATATATATAATAAATAAAAAACGCACATGGTGTCATAGTATATATTATATTAAAAGATTCTGCATGAATTTAAGACATCTTTTTCCCCGGCTTGGTCAGTTTATCAATTTTTTTTTTTTTTTTTTTAAATAATTGTTTATTTTCAAGAGCGAAACATTGTTTATATTAGATATACATTTTATAGATGAATTGTTATTATATAGTATAATGTCATTATGTTATTAGTGTAAATTAAGCTGCTGGTGCAGCACTGCTAGTACTAGAAGCAGTAGTGGCGGCTTCAACATGGGCTTCTGTAGTAGTCGTGGCTTGTACAGTAGTAGTAGTAGTTGTCGTATCTTGAGTAACAGTAGAAGAGGTTTCACTTGCAGTAGTAGCAGTAACTGTAGTAGTTTCAGTAGAAGAACTATCTGTAGTAGAAGGAAGAAGAGTAGTACTGGAAACAATTGAAGAGGTAGCAGGAATAGCTGAAGAAACCAATGAAGTGCTGTTCAAATTCAAGACTTGAGCTTTACCGCCATAGTTGACGACTGGAACACCCTTTTGTTCATACATAAAAGCACCATTGAAACCACTTCCGACAGTGACAGTGACAGTTTGAGTAAGGTCGACAATTCTCTTACCATCAGGGATTGCAAAGAAAGCACCCAAGTTGAAAATGTCGGGACTCAAAGTCAAAGGCTTTTCGTTGACAGCAGTACCCCTGGCAGGAACAGTGACAGCAGGACTGAAAGAACCCTTCAAAGTACCCAACTTCAAGTATTTACCATCGAGGGATGTGAACATAACGGTGGAATCAACGGCACGGACAGTGTAAGGTGTATCGAGAGGGTTAGAGAACTTGACATAGATGTAAGGAATAATACCCATCACCAAATCCAATTGAGTTTCAACCACGAGAGTAGGAGGAATACCTTGCAAGTTCGTCTTGAGCTTGAGTTGAGAAAGACCGTATTGAAGAGGGACAATGCTAGTAGAAGTAGGAGTACCTTGAACAGTCAAAGGAGTGTTCTTACCAGTCAAGTAGTTACTCAATAAAGTAGCAAGAGAAACAAGATCAGTGGAAGTCATCTTCATGTTAGCCTTCATTTCGTTTCTACCGGGTTTAATGACAGCTTGAGGTAATTGGACATAGCCAACGACAGAACCAGAAGCATCCATAACAACGTTAAAGTCAAGGTTACCAGCAGTGATAGTGATATTGGAAGGATTGTTCAATGCAATGACAAGTTCAACAGCAATATAAGTAGGATAACCCTCAACAACCTTGAGTGAAAGAATTTCAGTGGTACCACCAAAGCTAGCAAAACCTATAATATATATATATATATATATATAAGAATCATGTATTTATAAACTGTTGTCTTTTTTTTTTTTTTACCTGCTAAGGAAGTGTTGACGTTGAAGGGAATGTTACTGAGTTCGAGACTACCAACAGCAGTTTGGGCAACAGAATTAACAACACCCTTTAAGCCAAAAGGAACTTGAGGCATCAAAGTAAGACCAGCAACAAATTTAGTAAAGTCAGCTTCGGATCCAGAATAGACCTTGAAAGGAATACCACTGAATGCAGTATGAACAATACCATCAGAAGTGGTAGTAGCAGGAGACTCAGGAATATCCAAGCTAGCCACGTTGTGTCCACCAGAGTTAGCATCGACCTTCATGTTCAAGGAAGTCACACCAAGAGGGAAACCGAAAGGTGAATTCAATTTAGCTTGTACTTGAGTAGAACCAGCAGGAGGAGCGAAAGGATTTTGAGTGAAATCAATTTGCAAATCCTTCATGTCAACAGCAGTAATGAGCTCAGGAGGTGAAGCGGGACCAGGAAGCACGACGTTTTCAATAGAAATAGTCTTGAAAGCTTGTGACAACCAACCAACAGCACCGTTAGGACCAGAAGCAGAAACACCCTTGATAGTGAGGTTTGTGTTCTTAGCGCTCAAGAAGTTGGTGAAAACTTCCTTAATAGCAGTGAGACCTTCAGTACTGGTTTGAGGAATAAGACGACCTTGCATGTTCAAACTAGCAACGCCTCCAGGAGGGAACACGGCAGCACCGGAAGAAGCCAATGGACCAAGATCCACTTCACGGAAATAAGACTCAAAAGCAACACCTTCAAAGTTGAAACCGACTTGGGAGGGGTTTTGAATTGTAGTAGAAGCAGTTAAAGTGATACCACCAGCAGGATCGTTACTAGGCAAGTTGAAAGCAGTAATCTTGACAGCGTTCTTGAATCCATTAGCACCAGTCAACTTGACTGATTTCTGCATGGAAATCTTGGTGAATGTGAAACCGAGAGCACCAACGCTGACATCAGAAGAAGAAATATCCCAGACAAAATCGTTGTTGTTGATCATGTAAGCAGCAAAGGTTGCCATGTATTCTGTGTTGGAAATAGTAAATTCACCACTGACATCAAAAGTAGCACCGACATTGGGTTGAGCTTGAATAGAAGCCATAGTGACTTGACCCAAGTTTTGACCCTTCCAAGCAACGCTTAAAGGAGTAGGGAAGCTAATTGTGGCAGCCATAGGACCTGTGTTGCTAATAGAACCCTTCATTTGAACCTTGAATCCGGAATCAGTAGGGGAAGATAAGATGATGGAATCAAAAGAAAGCACAGAACCATCGACAATTTGTTGCACGATGACTTGACCGACAATAGGGATCAACATAGTCACAGAGCTATCAGTAGCCGTTTGAACACCAGCTTGACTAAAAGCAAGCGTGTTGGTATATTGACCAATCGTCAAGTCAGAAGCAAGAGAAAGATCGACCTTGAGGCTCTTCATGGCATCCATGACAAAGCTGGAGATGTTAAAGTTGGCAAACAAGTTGGAGTCAGCTTGAACAGTTTCTTGTCCTTCAATGTTGAAACCACCCAAAGTAAGCAAGGCATCAAGAGGGCGGGTGTCTAATTGAGAAACAACAGCGAGAGAACGGAGCAAGAGAGCAACAGCAGCAGGTTCAATATTCATGGTCATATCAAGCTCGTTGGATTGAACAGTGGTCTTTCCTGGAATAATAATGGGGTTGCTGCTGATGTCTTGGTTGATGTTACCAACAGGCATACCGTTATAAACAACAGAAGAAACAACCTTAGTGATGGTAAGTCCGGCAGAGAAAGGGTTAGCAATAGAAACCTTGACACCGACAACACCATCAGAAGCACTACTAGAACGAACAGCAAGAGCAGAACCTTGAACCAAAGCAGTTGTAAGACCAGGTAAAGTAGATTCAAGAGACACTTGAGAGAGACCACCGGCCAATGAAGTGATAGGTGTGGAGTCGTTCTTACCGCCAATTTGAACCATGTTGTTTTGTCCCATGACAAATGATTCAAGCACCTTTTGCCCTTGTTCAGACGACTTGGGGTCGAATTGAGCACTAGCAGCAATTGTGTTCTCACCACGTTGAAGCTTGAGGTTGTTCAACACAACAGAACCAATGTTGGTACCATCAGTCAACATATCAAAAGAAACATCACCAGTAGCAATACTGAAATCAGAAGGATTTTGCATGGTGACATTGATGCTCATTTCAAGATAGTTCGATTGACCGCCAACAACATCAATAGAGTTAATCACAGTAGCAGAAGAGTTCAAGAACTCAAGACCATGAAGAGAGGTAGGAAGTTCAAAGTTGAGACCAGAGAGAACAAGAGGGCCAATGGTTGTGTTGACTTTGGTAGTAGCGTTACCAGCAATCAAGAAAGTGTAGTTACCAGAAGAAGTCAAGCCATAAGTATACTCGTTGTAGACAGATTCTTTACCAGGAATACCGACAATTTGAGAGTTACCAATAGCAAACTTGAGCAAACCGGCATGTTGATCACTTTGAGCAGGGACAAAAGGAACGTTCATCACAGCAAAGCTATCAAAACCCTTGCTTGTGTTAAGACCAAGTGTGATGTTTTGTGAGACTTCAGTGATGTTCAAGGCAAAACCAAATGGAATGCTGAAACCAGCTGTAACACCAGGAGCAGAAGCGTTAGGAGCATAAGGAGTTTCCTTGTTGAAGCCAAGGTCTAAAGTACCCATAGAGACAGAATTGATGATCTTCAAAGGTTGTTCAGCACCAAGGCCAACATGAAGAGTGACGGTCTTCAAACTGTCAGAGAGCCAGCTGATAGGGTCTTTACCATTAGGAGCAGCAGAGACACCAGTAGCTGTTGTATTGGAGACTTTACCAGCAATATAGTTGGAGAAAAGAGTACTGATTTTAGTTTGAGCATTGACATCATTGGCTTGAGACTTCATGGTACCCTTAAGAACAATGTTGTTATCACCCTTTTGAAGAGTCACGTTGTCAGCGCTAACAAGACCAAGATTAATGCCGTCGTAACCAATGTCCATTTCGATATGACCGAGTTGAACACCAATAGGTGAAGGACTAGTGAGGACAGTACCGAGTTCGATAATAATACCGCCACCAGGAGCATCACCAGGCATTTGGAAAGAGTTGATTCTCACTTGAGGAAAACCGTTCATACCTTCTAAAGTAATGTCTTTGTTGACGTTAACAGTAGCAGTTCTATAAATATAAAAAAGTGTTCATAAAAAAAAGGGTTTGGTTTGTGATAGAGTTTTTTTTTTTTTTTTACCTAGTGAGAGCAGTGACTTTAGCTTTACCATTCAAAGTCCAAGTGAACTTTTCATTAGCCATCATGTATTGAGAAAACTTTGTAAAAGCAGCAAGATCAGTGATGATAAAGGGAGTAACTGTATCAATAGAGCCATGACCATTGCTAGTATGAGCCTTAGGAAGATTAATTGTACCAAGCACAGTTTGATTGTAGATAACTTGAATGTCCTTTTCGAATTCGATATCGGCACTGAATGGACCGGTATTTGTGAGATCAGAAACCATGTGCATGTAGAAAGTGGAGTTAGCATCAGCATTTGCGAGTTCAGTACCAGCTGGAGCATCGAAAGAAATCTGAGCTTGGTTTACATTAATTCCAGAATGATTGATTGTGCTTTGAGCAATTTTGGGGAAAGCGACAAAGAGAATCAAGACCACCACGAGAACTACAACGATTACAGTGACGATGGAACAAATAATCCAATACTTTTTATTTTTGTAGAATCGTCTTTTGGCAGGAGCAGCTGGTTTTTCGGCGTACTCTTCATAGACATCAGCATCATAGGAATTCGCTTCATTGTGTGCGCTAGTAGTAGTGTGGTATTCAGTAGTAGTTGTCGTAACATATTCACGTTGAAGATGCGGTTCGTTTTCCGCACCGTGAACAGCAAAAGCTTGCTGTCCTTCATCCAAGCTTGAAGGCATTAGATAATATTAATTATATATATATAAAAAAAAAAGAGAGTATATGTATATATGTAAAAGGATTGACTTTTTTTTTTTATAAGGTAGAAAAAAAAAAAAAGAAGAAACGCAGTGAAGAAAGGAATTACTGGTTTGAATTGACTTTAGGGACTAGAAGACTTTAAATGAAAGAATTGGTTTTTTTTATAAAAAAAAAAAAAAAAAAAGAAACCAAAAAAGAGGTTAAAGGACAAGTTTTTATATATACGATTTCGATCCAACAAAGGGTATACAAAGGTAATACAAACACGCTAAATACAGTGGCTCTCCACAATTTTCTTTAAAAATATAATTGTTTCTCAAAATAAGGGAATACAAGATGTTCATCACACACACATATAAATTTGAATAATTATCCTCATGTGAAATACCCACACACACACACACACACACACGCACATTCACTCTTGCTAAAAAGAAAAAGAAAAAAAAAAAAAAAGAAACAGAGTGTTTATGAAAATGTGTAATTATTTTGGCAGTTTGAAAGGTCACTCAAGTGTAAACACCTACATTAACGCTAAAAAGTTAGTGGCTTATTATTATACTCTACATATAGTCCCTTAACTGTCTTTAGAATATAATCATTTTAGAATATTTATAGGTCAACAATATATATATAAAGTATTATTTTTTTTTTATAAGCACCAAAGTCGCTAATGGCTCCAAAATTCTACAGAGTTACACGATGAATTAAAGTTTGGTGAATGTACAACTTGAATATATTTATTATTTGGAATGCCCAATAGACGCGTAAAGCTCACTAAGTTTACTCAATGGATTGATAACCACAAATACTTAGCATTGTAGTATTATGACTAATCTCTTGTAATTAAAGATGAAAAGAGTATTTATAAAAAGAGCAGTGTTTATTTTATAATTCAGCATAAAGAATTTTAAGCTTAAAATACAACGTGCAATTGTGAGATTCTCAGCATCGATCTTATGTATCAATTGATATTAGTGGAATGATTATAAAAATGTTGAATAATCATAGGGTTGTTTATATAAGCGATTAATTCCATGTAACGAGGCTCATGTCTGTATGTAATATATGTATTTACTCTCACGCTGAAAGTGAATTTTTTTTTTTTCTACAGTGTAAATCATCACTCCATCTTTTCAGGCACCACCTTTTTATTTACTCTATATGTAAGAATTATCAAAATTCAAATCTTGAATTTAAGCTCGTATCTTTAAGATCTTTTTCAAATTAAGAGCTGCATTGTTCTCAAAACCTTGTACCGTCTGACTGTTATCTTTGCCTCATCTTGTCCTAGAGTGATGTTAAAAAAAAAAAAGGCACCTATTACCTTTGATTTTTATATAGGAACATACTACTTGATTTGAACAAAGGGGCACAGTATTACCAACGATAAGATTAGTAATGTCCGCGTTCATACGGGATTCGTCCAATTCATCGTTCATCTAAATTATATATTTCTATATTTTCTTTTGTGCACTACTTTGTGATTTTCACCCTTATTTTTTTTTTTTTTTTTTTTTTTTTTTTCTGCATTATTTTTCCCCTTTTGTTGACAAAAATAGTTACTGGTAAAATGTCACTTTTGAAGCAAATGTTTACAAGGTTTTTGATACCTCCTTAATTTGGCTAGTTTTGTAACTGGAATATTTACTGTAGTGTCAATAGATTCACATATATAATTTACCCTTTTACATGGTTATGCTTGTCCTTGGGAAAAAAAAAAAGCTTGTCTACAATATGATCCAAGGTTTTCTTTCCTTCCATTGTTTGTAACCAAAAATTTCCTTTTTCAGGCATTAGCCATTTGCAGCATATCCTAATCAAACAATGGTGTCTTTTTCAACCAGTCAACGGATATAAAACATAATTAGAAGCATATAAAGTCAATATATGGAATGTTCAAGTAGCCGCAGTCATCTTTTTACTGTGTCAATAGCTTTGGCTATAAGAGGCAGAAATTTTGTCTCTTCTTAAAGTACACATGCTGTACAATATTCTTTTTTTTTTTTATTATTATTATTGTTGGTTTATACAGGTCAATGAATAACCTATCGTCTTCTATCACGATCATCCCTTCTTCTATCATAGTCTCGTCTACTGTCCTTTCTATCATCTCTTCTACGGTCGTCTCGTCGGCGATCACTATCTCGTCTACGATCGTCGTCCCTTCTTCGGTCGTCTCTTCTTCGATCGTCTCTCCTGCGATCGTCTCTTCGTCTGTCTTCATCTTGTCTGCGATCATCACGACTGGTACTTGATTTGTGTCTTTTTTCATCTCTTCCATTTGTATCAAATACCAGGTCATAATCGTCTCCTCCATCACCTCCCTCTCTATATCGTGTTCTTTTCGTAAGATTATCGAAGCCGCCCATAGATTCTTTGTTGCCGCCAGTACGTTTAGCTATCCAATCCTTATGAAGTTTAGAGACAGATTGGGAGAAATCAACGTGAATACGGCGGTCATCAATGAGAACTGATTGCATCTTGAAATAAGCCTAAAATTGAATAGTTTAGCTCTCAGTATGACATATATTTCTTGTCCCCTGCTTACTTCTTCAGCGTCTTCCTTATTTTCATATTCAATAAATGCGTAACTAAGAGAATCACCAGTTTGTCTATCACGAATAATTTCACAGCTATGAATTGGACCAAACCTGGAGAAAATCATTTCCAAGTCCTCATCTCTTGTTACAGGATTAAGCTTACAGACAAACAAAACATTTTCGGGAGGCTTCACTTCTGCAAAAGGTAAATCACCAATCATTTCCAAAGTAAGTGCATGAGCCTTTGCTTCCCTTTCCCTTGCTTTCTCTTCAATCTCTTCTGGATCGCCAAACTCTTCAATATTTTCATCGTCAGCAATTCGCATAGATTCCAACTGCTCTTTTGTAGGTAAAGGTGATTCATCAGGCACTTGCAATTTCTCTGGATCCGGGAATGGATCGTCTAAAATAACTGTGTGTTTGATACGAATGTCACGAAAAGGTCGGCCACGATCATCGCAATAAGCATTGTTGATTTTATCCAACACTTCAAAACCTTCAGCCACCTCGCCGAATAATGTGTACTTGCCATCTAAATAATCAAGATCGTCGCCTAATGTAATGAAGAACTGACTTCCGCTAACACCACCACTTTCGATGGACGCGTCCGCAGCAACTGCCATGGACACCATGCCCCTTTTTGTATGTTTTAACTTTGGATTGATTTCTGCTGGAAAGTAGCGTTTCGATGGGCCTTCTAATATACCGTAAATTGATTCACCTTGATCGCCTTTACCAGTAGGATCACCGGTTTGTGCCATAAAGTCTTTTTGCACATTGAAAAATGGAGCAAAGTTGTAGTATTTGATTTTACATAATTTTAGAAAGTTAAGCGAGGTCTTTGGACATTCCTCAGTGTATAAATCGATAACTAGATCTCCCAAAGATGTTTCGATCAAAACAGACTATTTAAATAGTTAGTCTTTTTACAAAGCTAGTGTATTTTTGTAAAAGACTCTACCATTCTATTTAATCAAGCAAGCAAATGAGAAAGAACTCGAAAAAAAAAAAAAATAATATACTTTGCTCAACCTGAAAAGCAAAGCGGCTGCTGAAAATTAAGGCTTCTTTTGAACTTGATGACAGCTTAAGCTCAACAGAAATATATTTGAAATAGTAAGATAGTCATTATTGGTCCTCTCATTTTTACATATTGTTTCAGTATTAGGCTATATAGAATACACAAAGAGCGCATGCCGTATGATCGCGAGCTCCACACCCCTATTTATTACCCAGACATTACTACTTTAGAGGTAGTGATAAGTTTATGCCATTGTAAAACTGACATAATTTTTGGCATTTATCTATTTGTGCACGAACAACAATCTAAAATTTGAAAATGAACTCTCTATGCTCAAGGTTCTAAATATTAAAGAAAGCAGCAAGTATCTGCCAGGACTCTCGTATGTAATTGACATTAAGCAAGTTGTATTTTTTACAGACAATTGAATGCTGTGGTGCAAAGTATACCGAAAAGAATCGTGTCCCAAAATAAATCCAAAAATCTACTTTACAGGTAATTTATTCAATTTTTGTTGTCGTATAAATAAATATCTCTTCTTGTCTAATTGAAAACTCTCATAGGGAAGTAAGAGCCTACATTTTCATATTTTAGTTGCCATTTTATATTTAAAAGTGAATTTAGCTTACCATCGTTGGGAGGAATAAAGTCTTCGGAAACCTTCCAGTTGTATTGAACACCAAATCTAGGAGCAGGGGGGATCTTATCTTTAGAGTAAAGCTTTTGAGTGTTCAAGACTTCAGCAAGAGGCTTAGCTTCAACTTTAGCAACAGCTTGTTCGGCGGCAGCACCTTCAGCAGGAAGGCTAAGTAAAATCATGTCAATATCACGGTGGTTACTGCAAAAAGAAGTTTTTTTTTTTTTTTTTTTTTTTACCTGGCTTTGGCAGCACTTCCTTCAAGGAGAAGAGCAACATCTTGTTGAGTGTAGACAGCAATGCGAGGATAGTTTCTACGAGTATCACGCTTATAATAAGGGTTGTCGTAAATTCTAGAGTTAGCTGACTTGGGATAGACATATTTTTCAGGACGAGAACTATTTCGAAATTCAAGCATTGTTAGTCGTTGCAATAATCAAATGTTTTTTCATCATTTATTTACCCAACAGCAGGTGTACGGAATTGACCAACAACAGGCATACCGTCAGTAGATGCAGGGTTCTATCAAGTCATTAGAAAAA
Organism: Mucor indicus B7402; assembly: GCA_000697295.1. Lineage (NCBI taxonomy): Eukaryota > Fungi > Mucoromycota > Mucoromycetes > Mucorales > Mucoraceae > Mucor > Mucor indicus. The sequence goes on along the minus strand of JNEK01001463.1, from coordinate 6,523 downwards.
TTACAAGGAATTAACTCAAGCTTGAAACTTACAATGGAAAAGTATTTCTTAACCCAAGCCCAAGTTTTCGAATTCCAAGACATTATTTAATATAAGAACTGTTAGATTAAAATAGAGTTGACTCGTATATTAGTGGATTCCAGGTGTCGTTTCAAAGTTGCTAATCGTACCTGTTTGTGCTTTAAAGATCAACAAAAACAATAATTTGGAGAAACTTAAGCCTGGGGATTTTTGAATCTCCGGAAAACAAAAACCATCCGGGGGTGATGTCACTGTCGGTGTTCCTATAACACGTTGATCGTCTCTACCTTAATTCATGAAATTCCTTCATCATGCTTGAAGACTTTGGTCAGCGCGTTAAAGTTCTATTTTAGAGAGCCAAGGGTGGCTACCAAGCAAGCAAGAACTTCTCGTTAGTCCCCAGCCACTTCTACACTGGGAGACCTTTAGGAAGTTGTAAAACACTCTGGCGAATCATTAACAATGATGATCAAAACGTCCCTTAAAGGCGCTATCTAGAAGAGTTATTGGAAAAAATTGCTGAAGCGTGCTCTTCAAGAAGAAGATTATGTAAGTCTGCTAAATGGGCTGTATAACGACATAGAGTATTGCTGCAAATTTTTTTGCCAGTTGTGAATTCACCATAAATGCGAAAAGTGGAAACTGTTTTTTTTTCAAGTCATCGACACATGTAAATTCATGAGGAACCTGGTAATATCACTTCTGAATCCCACTTTCTGCTGTAAATATTCATAAAGGAGATTTTAATAGAACTTTTAATCTAGCGTATAGTAATTTATAATGTTTCAATGACAACGAATCATATTCTGCGTTTCATGCTATTGGAAGTCGTCATCATCTATGCAAGCATTTGTTCATGCATTCTTACTTGCTTTTTGTTTTTCTTGTTGTTGCTGGATTTTGCGAAATGACAATTCACAATTCCAGAAAGTCTTGTAATGATTGTGAAGCTTATATTTTTTCATTAAAGAATGATACACCTCTAAAATTGGAGATAGACGGAAAGAAAGCGAGCGTTTAAGGAAGAGAGAGACCCAATGATTGCCAGAAACAGCATGGAGTATCAGAGGAATTGCTACTTTTTTTCGATTGGGATTTGGTAGTATAGGTAGAAAGGTCACAAAAGTATTTGCAGTGTAGTATACTGCTATAGCCCTGCTGAAAGTACAAGCAGCGAGTTGAGCATATTCGGGAACTATCAGCCAAGCCGAAGTAGGGGCAAAGTAGGGCTCAGTCAGGGTGATTTCTTTGGAACCAAATTTAGACGTGATCCCATACTCTACACTTTCTTTGCATTCATCAAAAAGATATAGCTGCTGCTTTTCGTTCAGCATCTCGGTGTATCTATTAATATTTTTAAGCAAAGTGTCTCTCATCTCGAATTTCACTTCCCAGAGTTGATCTTCGTTGTCTTATAGTTGTCGAGCTAAAGCACGATATCCACATAACCCGTCCTTTTGTACTTCCAAGATTCCTTTGACACAATCGGCTCCTATCTCGGTAGTGATAGGATATGCTTCCTTCTTCAAGATTGTATTCTTATCGTCCTTTTTATTGGCTGGTGTAAACCTTTTTGTAGATGTTATCATTTTTATCATCTTCTTCCAACTTTTGCTTTTCAATTTGCTACCATTGTTCCGAGTTGTTTCTTTCTCATCCTCTCTTGCTTTCTTCTCTTTTTGCTTCTGCCTTTCATTCCTTTTCTGTTGTTCCTGGACATATTCAAATTGCGACGAATATCTTTGAGTGGAGGCGGCTGAGCGATGTTGCATTCTGTTTCCAGCCCCCTTTGGCCTGCCTTTAGATTGTATGATGTTAGGCGGGTCCAAATAAATGGGCAGCTCTCCGTCGACTCTAAGAGTCTGAAGGATATCTCGAAGTACTACATTTTCGTCTTCGGAAAATGCCAAAAACCTTTGTTAAAAAGAAATGGGTAAAAGTGTTACTCTTTTCTTTTTTTGCTATAGTATAACTACAAAGACTAACCTTTCTTTGAACAAAGCAATGTTCTCATCACTAAACGGGTTGTCGTCAACTTTGTAGTTTTGCTGTCCCGTACTAATGGCTCGATTAGCTCTTTTCTTCAAAATTTCGTCTTTTCATCTCTGCAACTGTTCATTTTTTCTATCAATGTCAAAGCATTTTGTAAAGATCTACCGCCTTCTAGTACATAGATTCCATACATGATCAATTATGTGATACTATTACCTCAGCACTTGATTCAGTTTGTGACCGATGCTCCCCTGGGGAAGATGACTACATGAAGGATTTTTGGGCACCTGAAATGACAGCAGCTTTTAATCGAAAGGAAAACCTGTACAAGAAATGGCGGAAAGCACGTAGATTAAACAGCCTAACACTATAGGTTCAATACCAAGAAGCACAGGCAAAATTACGGCGATTAATAGCTAGACGACGACGCGAAACATGGACTCGCTTCTATGACAGCATGGCACACAGTAACTAAACAAAGGCGATTGCAAATTTAGCAAGATGTTACGTAAAAATCGAAAGATTAAATCGACATTTTCAACTCCTGAAGGACCACAACGCTCCACCGACGTCATGGCACGACATCTTGAACAGACTTTCGCAGACAACATGCTACCACCTCGTCCCCTCGCTACAACGACTCAAGAACAACCTCATGATAACATCCATATCCGTCCTATAGATATCGATCTTATTAACACTGTTATTCAAAAGCTTCCCAGAAGCAAAGCCCCCGGTGCCGACCATTTCACTGTTGAAATGCTACGACCTTTGACTGATACCTTGACTCCCGTTCTCCTATACATATTTCGGCTGTGCTGGATATAGTCTTACACCCTTCTCTCATGGCGTATGGCGCAAGTGATTCCAATCCACAAAAAAGGCTCTATTTCTGAACCCGGCAACTTTCGTCCTATCAGCTTGACCTCCACCTTTCGTAAGATACTTGAAAAATGTCTATACAGTGACCTTGAAAGCCAGAATCCACCACTTGACGTAGCCCAAGGAGGTTTCCGCAGCTCACGAAATACTCTCGATCAAGTACTTTGTCTCGTCGAAACATGTTCAATTTTACGTCGAAAGCTTAAAATCACTCCTACCCTCGCTTTCCTTGATATCAAATCAGCACATGATACTGTTGACCGAGATTTTATTTGGCGCTCCCTTCAGCCATATCTTTCTCCACCTTTGCTAGGTCTCCTTTAGAATCTATTTGATGATGTCCGTATCGAAGTTCTTGTTTCAAATGCTACTTCTTACCAATTTACACCTACGACTGGCGTCTTACATGAATCAATATTATCGCCGTTCTTGTATTCTATATACATTAAGCAATTACCATCTCTACTACGCTGTCAACCGCTTGAAGGAACGCCCTCCACCGATGTCAGCCGCTTTGTTCGATCAATCAATTGCTTACTATACGCTGACGATGTTGTTCTCATTACTGGTCCCAATGCACTTGATAATCTACTACAGAAATGTGAAGCCCATAGCCAACGCTTAGGTTATCACTGGAACCCACTCAAATGCGCAATTCTAGCCCCTAGCTCTAACACCCATTCGTATTCTTTGTATGGCATCTCATTACCTCGGCAGCCATCTTTCTCTTATCTGGGTATCCCGATTGGCCCAGGAGGCCTCCTGAGCACAGTTGCATTGATACAAAACAATATCAATAAGGCGCTTCAAACAATGAATCAAATGACTTTTCTTGGTGTTAACCACAAAGGCTTTAACCGGCTCCTCTCTGTCCGTTTCTATACACAAATAGTACGTGCTCAACTTGAATATTGTCTCGCCATTAATTGGTTATCTGCTACTCAGATTACGAAAGTCGAAGCATGTCAAACACAGTACATCAGAAAAATTTTCGGCGGTAGTACTCGGTCCTCAGCTAAAGTTATGCTGCATCTGGTCAACCAGCCCACTATGAAAGAGCGTGTACATCTACTACAAGCTAAATTCTTACTTCGATCTACCTACTCTCCAGATGGTACTCTCCTTTCTCAGCTCTTGCCTCACTTACGCTCCTCTTCAAGCCACTCCCAATGGTATCGACTATCAAAAACACCTGTCTGGCAACGGTACACCGTTTCTATTGACAACGATATCTTTGACCCTCGTGTGTTCTCTGGTATTTGTAAAGACTACCTGGATGACAATCTTGATGATCGACGAAACGGAAAAAATTCGGTACTATTGTCTTTTTGCCACCCTACACTTGGTGTAGGTCCTATTCTCTAGCTACCAATGTCCAATGCTGAAAGAAGCCGACTAATTCGATAGCATCTAGGCTGGCTTCCTGGTGGTGTCCCTAAACCGTGCATTTGCCATCCCCATGAAATTTTCACCAAATCGCATGTTATATGGTGTTTACATATGCATCGCCAACTGCAGATGCTGTTGACAGAACCTGATCCCTTGTTGTTTCTACTGAATAAGCTGCCAAACCCATACGAATCAGGAAACCCCGAATCTCATCAGCACTCACGCACTCTACCTGAACGATTCGGTAACCATCTATCTGCCTTCTCCTTTTTGAACTTGATTATCTACATCATGGCGAACTCCCCGCTGATACTCCCCCTCTTGGTACTAAGCTGGTAACTTGGTTACGCAACTCTTAAACTTAGTATTTGTGATATGCCTCTCTTTTTCAACTTCCCTTCCATGTCTTTTTTACCCTTTTGACCATCAAAAAGGGGTTTTTTTTAGTACACTTTCTCCCCTACTTTGAACTGACCCGGGCAATTCAATACGGTAAGTATTATGTGCTCATTTGGGTTTTAATAAAATAATTCTTTAATCGTATTTAAGATTGCCCGCACGTTACTTTCCAAATAAGACAATATTGTAACTATTGTCATTTGCCCTTTGTTAAGCTCTTGTACTACAGCATAAGCTATTTCCGAGACTCTTTCGCACTTTTTATAAATAGTGGGATATATTTTTGACAAGACTTTCTTTTTTTCGTGCATAATTAGAAAAAGCAGTAATTCCTTTAATGTTTGAAGTTAGCCAACTAAATAGTATCAACGTAAACTACGACTCGAGCTATTTACCTGGTGAGTTGAATAACTTTGATCCTACTTATAAAGCATTAATGAAGGAGTAAATGTATATTTTAACTAGTTGAAAGCGAGCTGTACGTGGATCCATTGATATGTGAATCATGGTTCTTTGTAGCTGGGGATCTGTCGTTTCAAGTTCCTTACCATGAAGCCTCTAGTTATGGTATGCCTTTAACTGATTTCAGCTTGAACAGCAGCCGCATTCTACGCGTCCGTGCTCATACAGACACCTTGACTGTTTCCTTGTCAGATCAAGAACAGCTTATTTTTGCTTACAATGAAAAAATGGCTCAATTATCTTCTCGTTCTATAAATATTCTCGAAGCTTTACAAGAAAGACTTTGTGGAGATGGCTTGCATGAAAGTAAACCAAGAACCGATAAAAGAAGAAAAGCTGCCTGTCCAATTTGTCGCATCAACATATTGAAAAAAAATCTAGGACCTCATTTGAAAACCCACAGCCCAAATAGGGCAAAAAAATTTGTATGCAGGAAATGCAGAAAGCGCTATTATTATGCTCGCGATCTGAAGACCCATTCTCGGAAAAAGCATTCGTCATCTTTTTAGGTAAAGGTAACCCTTTTGCCGCATATCAATATAAAACAGGGTCTCGTTGTGTTTACAGTTTTTTCACATTCTTTATACCGTATGAGCAATACATATATACATATAGAAATCCAATCGTTTATACCAATTCATTTATATCAGCACATTAAGTTTAGAGAATAATTAAACGTCGCCCCAAGACTTGCCTTTTTGGGAAACCGTCGCCCCGACGTTCTCTCGTAAAAATAAAAAATTTTCAGCGGATATTTTGCACTTTCAAAAAGAGAGGCATTAAACGTCGCCCCAAGACTTGCCTTTTTGGGAAACCGTCGCCCCGACGTTCTCTCGTAAAAATAAAAAATTTTCAGCGGATATTTTGCACTTTCAAAAAGAGAGGCATTAAACGTCGCCCCAAGACTTGCCTTTTTGGGAAACCGTCGCCCCGACGTTCTCTCGTAAAAATAAAAAATTTTCAGCGGATATTTTGCACTTTCAAAAAGAGAGGCATTAAACGTCGCCCCAAGACTTGCCTTTTTGGGAAACCGTCGCCCCGACGTTCTCTCGTAAAAATAAAAAATTTTCAGCGGATATTTTGCACTTTCAAAAATGAGCTTTTGATGAAAATCCGTCGCCCCTAAATATTTTCAAAATGAGCGTTTTTGAATAGCATCTGAACCTAAAAAAAAAAACGGCCAAAATTTAGCTTTTGACCTGACCAAAAAATCGAAATCGTTAAAAAAACAACAGATTGTCAATTGAAATTTTTCTAAGTCATTTCAGCACATCAGATTTACTCAAATGAGAGTTTCCAAAAAGTTCGATCTCCCGTAAAGTTCATTTTTTGTCATCTGAAATCTCGCCATGTCATTTTGAATGTAAAGCTGCATTGG